>CM019066.1:11712263-11901892 GCA_009667805.1 Leptobrachium leishanense
AACGCCCACCGGGCGGCTGGGAGCCGGGCGATCGGAAAACGACGATGAAAGGCGGAGACCAATCGAGGAGCATGAACGTCACGTGACGAAACCCATGTGCGATCCGCGGGACCATAGCCAGTCCAATGAACCAAATACTGCAACCGATTGCGGACATAACGGGAATCCAAGATGGACTCAATTTCATACTCGGGAGTCCCATCAACCACCACAGGGGGAGGAGGGGAGTCAGGGCGAGTAAAACGGTTGCAGGAGAGCGGCTTCAATAAAGAGACATGAAAGGAGTTGGGAATACGCAAAGAGACAGGCAATTGCAGTGCGTATACTACGGGATTGATACATCGGAGTATTTTATACGGACCGATAAAACGAGGCGCGAATTTCATAGACGGGACCTTCAGACGAATGTGGCGTGTGCTGAGCCAAACCCTGTCACCCACATGGTACACTGGTGGAGGTCTGCGCCTCCGATCAGCCGCCCGCTTCTGGCTCAAGGAAGCGGATTCTAGATTCAACCTGGTCTTCTCCCAAATAACCCGGAGCTTATCTAGGTGTTCCTCCAGGGCAGGAATGTTCTGGGGGGAGAACGAGGATGGAAAAATAGTGGGATGCATACCCGTGACTATTTCGAAAGGAGAAAATTTTGTCGACTGTGATGTGGCGTTGTTATACGCAAATTCTGCCCATGGTAACAGAGTAACCCAATCATCCTGTGCGTCAGAAATAAAACACCTTAAATAAGTCTCAAGCGTTTGGTTGGTTCTTTCGGCTAAACCGTTCGTTTGCGGGTGATACGCGGACGAAAAGGACAGTTTGACGCCCAACTGGTGACAGAAGCCTCTCCAGAACTTAGAGATAAACTGAGAACCCCGATCCGAGACGAGAACATTAGGAACACCATGTAGTCTGAATATTTCTTTGGTGAAAATCTGTACTAGCTCGCTGGAGGAGGGGAGCTTCTTTAACGGAATAAAATGTGCCATTTTAGAGAAGCGATCGACAACCACAAAAATCACAGTATGACCAAGTGAAGGGGTTAGTTCCACTAGGAAGTCCATAGCTAAATGAGACCAAGGGCGCTCAGGGATCGGTAGGGGTTGGAGGAGGCCAGCAGGACAAAGGCGGGAGGATTTGGAACGGGTACAAACAAAACAGGTGGTTACGTAATCTTTTACATCCTTAGTAAGTGTCGGCCACCAAAGGTGTCGTTTAATCAAGTCAAGAGTTTTATTTACCCCAAAATGTCCAGCGAATTTGGATTCGTGAAAGAGCTGTAAAGCAGTGGGTACCTCTACAGAAGGAACGAATAGCTTATTCTGTGGTTTAGACGGGGGAGCCAGAGCCTGTTTAGAGAGTAAGAGGTTCCAGAAAGGAGACTCGACTCGTGTACTCAGAGAGGCTAAAATTTTCCTTTCGGGAACTATGGACACAGGTACAGACACTGGAGTTGCTAGGGGTTCATATTGTCTGGAGAGTGCGTCGGCCTTAACATTTTTAGACCCGGGTCTGTACGTAATGAGGAAGTCAAATCTGGTGAGAAAAAGGGCCCATCGAGCTTGTCTAGGGTTCAACCTTTTAGCCTCGGACAGGTAAATCAAATTTTTGTGGTCAGTGAGAATGGAAAACGGACAGGTGGAGCCCTCCAAGAGATGGCGCCATTCTTTTAAGGCCAAAATAATGGCTAACAATTCCCTGTCCCCAATGTCATAACGGGCCTCGGTAGGGGACAATTTCCTAGAATAAAAACCACAGGGTTGCATAGGCTTGTCATCAGCTGGACGTTGGACAAGACGGCTCCTACCCCGGTTTCTGATGCGTCAACCTCTAAAACGAAGGGTCTATTGGGATCAGGGTGGTGTAGAATGGGAGCAGTGGAAAAGGCCTCCTTTAACCGTTCGAAAGCCTCCAGGGCACTGGAGGACCAATTCTGAGTGTCACCTCCCTTTCTCGTCAATGCTGTAATGGGTGCAATAATGGACGAAAAGCCCTTGATAAACCGTCTATAGTAATTGGAGAAGCCAATAAACCTTTGAATGGCCTTGAGGCCCTTGGGAAGAGGCCAGTGACTGATGGCCTCCAGTTTTTTGGGATCCATCATGAAACCAGAGGAGGATATAACATAACCCAAAAACTGTACCTGTTGGACATCGAATAGGCATTTTTCTAGCTTGCAGTAGAGGCCGTTGGCCAAGAGCTTAGATAAGACGAGTCGTACATGTACGTGGTGGGTGTTCAGATCAGGGGAATGTATTAACACATCATCAAGGTAAACCACGACAAAAGGGGTGTACTCTCGTAACACATCATTAATAAACGCCTGAAACACTGCTGGAGCGTTACATAAACCGAAGGGCATAACCAAGTACTCGTAATGCCCTAACCTGGTGTTAAACGCAGTCTTCCACTCATCCCCGTGTTTGATTCTTATTAAATTGTACGCTCCTCTGAGATCCAGTTTCGAAAAGATTTTGGAATGTTTCAGGCGGTCAAACAGCTCGGGGATGAGTGGAATGGGGTAGGCATTTTTAACGGTGATCTTGTTCAACCCTCGAAAATCGATACAGGGTCTAAGATCACCCTCCTTTTTCTGCACAAAGAAAAACCCTGCCCCAGCGGGTGAGGAGGAAGGACGAATAAACCCTTTTTTAAGGGAATCTTTAATGTACTCCTCCAAAACCTTATGTTCTTTCACGGACAAAGGATAGACAGCCCCTTTAGGAGGCATGGTACCAGGAAGAAGGTCGATGGCACAATCGTAAGAACGATGGGGGGGTAATCTATCGGCCTCTCTTTTGTCAAACACAGGTGCCAAGTCCGAGTAGGGGACAGGAATGGAAGTCGTCAGAGGAGGGGCCGTGGCAAATTCAAGACATTAATGGATAGTGGAATCTCAATACAAGAAGCCATACAATCATTATCCCACTTCGCGATCTGACGAGCTCGCCAGTCAATAACAGGGTTATGGCGGGTTAACCAGGGGTAACCCAGTACGATAGGATAGGAAGGGGACGAAATAGCATGGAAGAACATACTTTCTTTATGACACAGTCCTATCCCAACAGTAATATTGCGAGATTCAAACAAAACAAAAGGGGTTTCGAGAGGTCTGCCATCGATGGCCTGTACAAGTAATGGGGTTTCTTTTTCAACCAGGGGTATGGCATGTTTGCGAGCAA
Source organism: Leptobrachium leishanense (assembly GCA_009667805.1). Classification (NCBI taxonomy): domain Eukaryota; kingdom Metazoa; phylum Chordata; class Amphibia; order Anura; family Megophryidae; genus Leptobrachium; species Leptobrachium leishanense. The sequence continues at coordinate 11,715,440 of CM019066.1, forward strand.
AATTTATGTCAATAAAGTTATCGGCAGCACCAGAGTCTACTAAGGCATAGAGTTGTACCGGGTTACGGGAACTCTCCCAGGATAGAGTAACCGGAACCCGGAGTCTATTTTCCAGTTTGGGGGACGAAGGAAAAGCGCCTAAGAGCTGTCCCCTAGAGGCACTTAGGCATGAGAGTTTCCCGCTGGACCCTGGGGGCGTTTGGAACAGCCCTTAAGGAAATGACCCCCCAAACCACAGTACAGGCATAAACCCTCACGTCGTCTGCGTTGTTTTTCACTATCAGGGATCTTGGTGCTATCTAATTGCATGGGTTCGGGGGGAGAATGAGACTCGGGAAGAAAAGGTACAGAAAACCGGGGAGGCTGCCTAACCGGTGGTCTTTTAGACCTCTCCTTAGTAAGTCGACGATGGCGAAGGCGTTCATCGATAAAGGACAGGTAAGTAATCAAGTCTTCCAGGTCCCCTGGGAGATCTCTGGCCGCTATCTCATCTTGCAACTCATCGTTCAGGCCCTCAGAAAACACGGCTATCAAAGCCTCATTGTTCCAGTTCAATTCAGAAGCCAATGATCTAAACTCCAGAGCATATTCACCCAGTGATTTCGCACCCTGGCGCAAGCGTAACAAGGATTTTGCGGCATTGGTTTTACGCCCGGAGGGTCAAACACCCTACGAAAGGCCGACATAAAGTCACGATAATTATAGACAATCGGTTTATCGGTATCCCAAAGAGGGTTAGCCCAACTCAACGCTTTGTCGGTAAGATGGTTGATGACAAAAGCGATTTTGGCACGATCTGTAGGGTAAGACCACGGGGTTAATTCGAAATGAATGGAAATCTGGTTCAGAAAACCTCGACAGGCGGTAGGATCGCCCCCATAACGTACTGGAGGTAGCAAGTTAGGGTACGAGGTGGGCACAGAGAACGGTTCGGAAGGGAGAGGATTCGGGAGGGGAAACCTCTACCTGGGTAGGGGCGGTACGGGTGAGCAGCGTTTGGAGGGCCTGGGCGAACTGATCAAGACGGTGATCTTGCTCCTCCAAACGGCTTTCTAGACCAGAGAATTGCTGAGCGGTCCCTGCAAGGTCCATGGCCCTTTCGTGATGTCAGGCACGCTCACGTACCTGAGGGTGGACGAACGGTTAGCCCTAAGTGAAAACAGGAGCCTCGAGTACGTAGAAGAAAACCAGTCCTTGTAGTGGCTGGGTTAACACAAATAATGAGGGCTGCCCTGTATTCAGGCCAACACCAACCAAGGGTACGTAACGGCTGTGCCGGTAAAGCAAGATAGAGTCACAATGCGGTACCAGTCCTTATAGTGGCTGGGTTTCGCACAAACAGGAGGTGAACCTATAAGGCAGGGACACAAGGAGGACAGGAACCAGTCCTTAGAGTGGCTGGTGTAAACGCTGGTAAGCCAGGGACGTATGTCAGAAAGCAATAGGGTATAGGCGAAAACAGAGTCGAGTAACAAGCCGGGTCAAGGGGTATAGAGGTACACAAGTCGAGAGAGATAGCCAGGTCATACACAGTAAGTCAAATAGAGTGAAATAAACGAGCACTTAAGGGTCAGACAGGCAAAACCACGAAAGGGCACTGAGGAATGGGAAAAGCAAGTTTAAATTTGGTGCCTTGCCTGCTGATTGGTCCTTCGCGGTCACATGGAGATTGGTGACGTCGCGCCGCCGGGAGGGCTAAATCCGGAACTGCCGGCGGCGCGCGCGCCTACTGCGCGCACATAGGACTCGGAGAGGACGCCGACCCCGGAGCTGGGAAGAAGGATGCCGGGTCGGCGGCCCGGCGGGACGCCGAGCCGGCGGCGCCCGCCGAGCCCTGACAGACCCATTCTCTTTAATATTTTTATTAGTGATATTGCAGAAGGTATTAATGGAAAAGTTGTCTTTTTGCCGATGACACAAAGATTTGCACAGGGTTGAGTTCCTGAGGGAATCAGCCAAATGACAAATGATTTAGGTAAACTAAAAAAATGGTCGGAAGCTGTGGCAAATTGAGCTTTAATGTGGATTAGTGCAAGATAATGCACCTGGGATGTAAAAACCCAAGGGCTGAATATAGAATATTTGATACAGTCCTAACCTCAACATCCGAGGGTTGGGATTTAGGGGTTATTATTTCAGAGGATCTAAGGGTAAGTAGTCAATGTAATAGAGCAGCAGGAAATTCTAGCAGAATGCTTGGTTGTGTAGGGAGAGGTATTAGCAGTAGGAATAGGGAAGTGCTCATGCCACTGTACAGAGCACTGGTGAGACCTCACTTGGAGTACTGTGTGCAGTACTGGAGACCGTATCTCCAGAAGGATATAGACATCTTAGAGAGAGTTCAGAGAAGAGCTACTAAAATGGTGTACGGCTTGAAGGAGAAAAGTTACCAGGAAAGGCTTAATGATCTTAACATGTACAGCTTGGAAAAAAGACGAGACAGAGGAGATATGATAGAAACATTTAAATACGTAAAGGGAATCCACAAGGTAGAGGAAGGGAGTATATTTAAAGGGAAACAAAGTAGCAAACAAGAGGACATAGTCTTAGATTAGAGGGGCAAAGGTTTAAAAGTAACATCAGGAAGCATTATTTTTACTGAGAGGGTGGTGGATACATGGAACAGTCTTCCAGTAGAAGTGGTAGAGGCCAAAACAGTAATTGAATTTAAGAAAGCATGGGATGGATAAGGCTATCCTAAACAAAAGATAAATCAGGTAAAGTATCCATGTAATTGGGCAGACTAGATGGGCCGAAAGGTTCTTATCTGCCGACATTTTTCTATGTTTCTATGTATACTGAAGTTGTTTCTTTATTTTTAATAATTAGTCTCAAGAGTGTGTCCTTATTTTGTGTATATATTGTGATACAGCAACCACTCGGGATACATGGTTCCAGCCAAACAACACTAGGGTATAAAGAGCTGCAGATTTGAAGTTGTGTAAATGAGAGGTCTTTTTATTCCAGCATATCCTGACTATCCAAGTAACATGATCTAGTAACCAAAGGAAAATCCAAGCATTTCCTCGAAGTGATACTGCTCCTCACAATGCTCTCAGCAGTCTGACTAAAACACTTCCCCTCAGGAGTCAGCAGCCTGAGAATTTACCTGTTGCTTAATTAATTAATTAATTGGCAACAAGTGTGCGAAAGGATAAAGGCCATGCAGGATTATTGGGTGCTAGATACTTTCCCTTGATTACTCTCCCAGACATCCTGTTACCCAACACAAGCACTTTGTCACAATATATATATATATATATATTTATATATATATAGCGTAAGTCACTTTGGTCTTGGGGTGCATGGACATCTAGGCATATTTGTAGGGTGTAGGCCTCTTAATTGATATTAGCTCATTGCACTTTCCTTTGCAGAATGCTTGTGTAAATCTGTGATTATGTGAGAATGCTATTGACTGTCTATTGTCTGGTCCAGGTGTATCTGCTATCAGTGAGAGGATTAGCCTACCCTTGTCTCAGGAATGTGTTATCTGTCTCTGTTTGAATAGGTTGTAAATTTGCTGTCTGTAATCTGTTTCTCAATCATTTTTCCCGTTGTCTTGACTCGTTTAGAAATGTTGCGTAATGTATTTATGCTTTATATTCCAAGAAGCAAATGTTTGTCCATTTCAATATGATTAGGTCCCTCAACAGTTTCTAGGGGAGGTTTTGTATTTGTAAATTACCCATGTGTGACCGTATAAATGTATGTGTGAGTCCCTGATTAACCTCCCTGGCGGTCTAATTTTTTCAAAATTTTGTGTCTAAAAGCATATCAATTTTTTTTTAAAGGAAACGTGTTTTTGTACATAGTTAGCCTGTAATAATTAGGAATCACGCACTGAAATCCGTGCAATCAAGAGTTCTTACTGGTAAAATCCTTTATAAATTAATTAATTAATTTAAAAAAAATAGTAAATACACGGAGTCCGATAAAGTTTGAAACACGAAATAATAATTTATTATCCCAAAAATAATTATCCAAAATAATGCAAATAAATGATATTCAATAAAATACAACAAAAAACACTGAAATCTGTCTGAGAACAAGGGTGAGACGATGTATGGTCTATTTCTTATCCTATACTGCCACCTAGTGGCCGTTCATAAACATTTCCATTTGTATTCAGTGAGTTTTGTGAATGAAATTTGCTGCGGTCCAGCCCCCTGCATCATGTGACTCGCAGGGAGCCATCCAGGAAGCAGCTCGCTGCGATCACACTGCGGGGACAGCGAGGGAGCCAGGAGGAGGTGAGTAAACATCCAGCCCGAGTGTGGCTCGGGGTTACCGTTCGCAGTAGCGAAATTTAACCCCGAGTCACACTCGGGAATACCGCCAGGGATGTTAAACCAGTTCTATTCTGACCCTACATGCAGTCATGACTCATGGTTTGGGTAGCAGCTATATTCTGTTCGCCGATCCAACGCAAAGCTTCAGATCTACAGCCACGGCTTATTTCTGGGGGACGCTGGCAAGGCTCTCTACGTGTACCCGTCTTTAAGCTGCGGCTAAGGAATGGAGGAAGACAGAGTCATGAAGGGAACACGGAAGCGGCATTGGCAGATGTGACCCTGTTGGGGTACTGAGATCTGTTACACATATATATATAATATATATATATATATACACTGCAAAATCCCTCCATTCTTCCATTTACATGTGTGTATACCCTTTCAGCACCACAGAAGAGAACAGTACAATTAATGGCTGCCTGTGCATTGGTCCTATAATAAACAGTATATATAAATATATATATATAGATCGATCAATGAATATAAAATTCAGGAAGTTCATTCACAAAACACATGTTTTCATGATAGTGCATATTTGAGTATTTCATCAATTTCCTGCCATGTGATTGGGAATAATTAATAATTCCTCTGTATGAACGAGTAGCAAGTAACGATGTATCACAACGCACTGCACACCATTCCGAGGGTTAACCTGGGGCTTCTTATTAGCAAGTTACAAGAAAAAAAACCACCCTTGATCGTTTTAGCTAGCCGCGTCTTTCGTACAAAGCTAAAAATATGCCGGCTTAACTCTACATCAGGGCAGGTTACTGCTCACAGGATGTCTGGCCAAGTCCAAGAATTTCAATTAGATAGATCCAGGAAAATGGTGACATAACGTGGCAGCCCCGCGCCGGCGCATAATTCCCACATACCTGCCGCGTTATGGGAACAGGATCAGTCTTGCGAGACCCCCAAACTGCACAGCGCCGTGCCATTAAGCCGTTTCAAAGTAAGCTGCTCCCAAAGCTTTATTACAGATCAAATCAACCTACACCAAATAAACCTCTCCAAAACATAGAGCAGCACCCACCAGTGGCGCGCCGTTCCGTTGTGGGGCTCTTGGCAGAAGGTGAAATATTCCAAGGATCACATTTTTTCTTCCCTAGAAATTCCTTAAATCAGAAAATGTATTTTTTTTTTATCACGGAAAGAAAACTCCCAGATTGGTATTAAGTATCTTTTACAGCAATAAAAGCTTAAAGGGCTTAGAGTGGCAAGAAAATATCTCGTATATCCCAAGTCCAGATTTAAGAGCGTAACCATACCCAGGCTGCGTTAATGTTTGATTCATTTTTACTACACGCATCTGTGGTTTGGTACCATGGGAAAATATTTAGCAAAGGGCTGGGATGCGGGGTTGGGAAATTATAGAAAAAATACATAAAAAAGGCAAAGAACAAGTGTGTGTGTGTGTGTGTACAATTTTTATGCCCAACAGCAGAAAAGTCCTGGAATAATAATAATCTCAAATTTCTCAAATCTTTTCCCACTTACACTTGAGAAAGGTCTGGGGGACCGAAACGTTGAATATCCTCAATAAACGCCACCATTCTTTTGGAATGCCTGATGCTGTTTTGTCAATGAAGGTGCTCTTAGTGGTTGGCCCCACTGGTTCCATAAGCACAATGTCTTCTCTTTAATGCAGGGGTGACCAACCTTGGCGCTCTAGATGTTTCAGAACTACTTCTCCCATGATACTCAGCCACTCATTAAGTTGACAGAGCTTTGTGGGTAAAGTAGTTCCAAAACATCTGGGGGTTCTTTCACCTCCTTCAAGCTAACACTAGCCTCAGCGTTAGCTTAAAGGAGGTCATAGCACTGCGGCCACATTGCATTCAAATCACGAACGGGTTAAAAAAACGTTAGCGCTCATTAATTTGCAATTCGTAGCGCGAGTTTACTGTACTTTGTGCTCCCTATACCTAACAATGGGGAGAGCAAAGTGACAGCACAGAGTAATTAGCGTTGGGATCACTTGGTCCTAATGCTAGTTACTAAGAGCTGGCGCTAACGAAAAAGTTACCACTAGCTCAGAGGTGCAGGTAATGGATTGCGTCGCTGCAGAATCCATTATCTGCAGCTCAAAACTCCCCAAAAGTCACATACTCACCTCTTATTCCGCGGCGGTTCTCCATATATTCAGGGTGTGTGGGTATGTTTTTAGGGGCTCCTCTGTATATTCAGGGTATGCGGGTGTCTTTTTTTAGAGGCTCCTCCATATATTCAGAATGTGTGGGTGTTATTTTAGGGGCTCCTCCATATATTCAGGGTGTGTGGGTGTCATTTTAGGGGTTCCTCCATATATTCAGGGTGTGTGGGTATGTTTTTACAGGCTCCTCCATATATTCAGGGTGTGTGGGTGTCATTTTAGGGGCTCCTCCATATATTCAGGGTGTGCGGGTATGTTTTTAGGGGCTCCTCCATATATTCAGGGTGTGCGGGTGTCTTTTTAGGGGCTCCTCCATATATTCAGGGTGTGTGGGTGTCTTTTTAGGGGCTCCTCCATATATTCAGGGTGTATGCGTATGTTTTTAGAGGCTCCTTCATATATTCAGTAGGGATGAGCTGTTTGGTTCGATCTGTTCGGAGTTCGCATCGAACATCGGCCGTTCGACAGTTCACGAACTTCGAACTTTTTGGGACGTTCGCCAAAAGTTCGAAAAAAAAATATTTGAAAAAAGTACAAAAAATCCTTAAAAAATACTAAAAAATTAAGAAGTAAAGAGACTCTTTAATGCAGAATATTATAAGCAACGGTTTATTAGATATTGAATTAAAACGGGAATATTTTTAACATTGAAGCCTATGGGATAAAACATTCTTGTTACTAAAACATCAGGCAGACATGGCCCTCTAATCAGGCACTGTAGAGGGCTGCCTGCCGGGGCCTCCCAAGGATCCCCTTGAGGAGCATGCGGCTGCTGGATGACAGAGCTGCGACTGTGCGAGCTAGCCGCCCGGGTGCATGTGGCAGAGACAGGCAGCGCAGGTGCACCTGCGGCCACGGCAGCTCCCCCCCACAACCAGGATCCAGGGAGCCCCCACTGACCACCAGGCTAAGGTAAGGCGACACATTTCTAAAAAAAATAAAATCCGAGGACATTTTTAAATGTCCCCGGGAACATAAAATAAAACTTTTTTTTTTCTTTCTCCACCTGGCTGAATGTATTTAATTATATATATTAGATACATTCAGCCAGGTAGAGGGAGGTGGCATGTAGGCTGCGCGGGGTCTCAGGCAGTGGTTTGTTTTTTTTGTGTGTATATTTTTAGCAAATTTATAGGGGAGGTAAGGGCAGGTATGATATATATATATATATATATATATATATATAAGATATATATCTATATTCTTGTAAATACAGTTGTGTTCAAAATTATTCAACCCCCACTGAAATTGAGTGTTTTGGCCAGTTTGACATTGATTTTGATCATTCAGTCATCTTGCTTACAATTAAATCAAAGAGGCACGTGTAGGTCAGACAAATATAACATAACATTTATAATGAAATAACCACAAATGTCTTTTCTGTGCTCACATCATTATCAGTTTTATTCAACCCCCAAGTGACATTCAATCTTAGTACTTAGTACAACATCCTTTTACAGTTATAACAGCTTTTAAACGTGAAGCATAGCTTGACACAAGTGTCTTGCAGCGATCTACGGGTATCTTCGCCTATTCGTCATGGGCAAAAGCCTCCAGTTCAGTCACATTCTTAGGCTTGCGCACTGCAACTGCTTTCTTTAAGTCCCACCAGAGGTTCTCAATCGGATTTAAGTCAGGTGACTGCGATGGCCACTCCAAAATGTTCCAGCCTTTAATCTGCAACCATGCTCTAGTGGACTTGGAGGTATGCTTGGGATCATTGTCCTGTTGAAAGGTCCAACGTCTCCAAGCCTCAGGTTTGTGACGGACTGCATCACATTGTCATCCAATATCTCCTGGTACTGAAGAGAATTCATGGTACCTTGCACACGCTGAAGCTTCCCTGTACCTGCAGAAGCAAAACAGCCCAAAAGCATGATTGACCCCCGCCATGCTTCACAGTAGGCAAGGTGTTTTTTTCTTCATAGGCCTTGTTCTTCCTCCTCCAAACATAGCGTTGATCCATGGGCCAAACAGTTCTAATTTTGTTTGATCAGTCCACAGAACACTATCCCAAAACTTCTGTGGTTTGTCCACATGACTTTTGGCATACTGCAGTCGACTCTTCTTATTCTTTGGAGACAGCAAGGAGGTGCGCCTGGGAGTTCTGGCATGGAGGCCTTCATTACGCAGTGTGCGCCGTATTGTCTGAGCTGAAACTTCAGTACCCACATCTGACAAATCTTTTCTCAGTTCCTCAGCAGTCACACGGGGACTTTTCTCCACTCTACGCTTCAGGTAGCACACAGCAGTCAAAGTCAGCATCTTCTTTCTGCCACGACCAGGTAGCGTTTCAACAGTGCCCTTTGCCTTGAATTTGCGAATGATGCTTCCTATGGTCTCTCTTGGTATGTTTAACATCTTTGCAATCTTCTTATAGCCATTGCCCTTCCTGTGAAGAGTAATCACCTCTTCTCTTGTCTTCCTGCACCATTCTCTTGACTTCACCTTGTTTGTAACCACACCAGTAAATGTCTAGAAGGAGCTGAGTATCACAGTCATTTTAAAGCTGCTTAATTGGTGTTTATTATGCTTTATTGCTGCTCTGTGACATCCACAGGTGTTTTCAATACCTGATTGAAAACACTTGAATGAACCTCTGTTCTTCAGAGTGGTAGTCTTTAAGGGGTTGAATAATTGTGTCAATGAAGAATTCACAAAAGAAACATTTACTACTGTATTACAAAACCAATTGATGTCATTTTAGTTGCATATGGTTCTTTAAAAAATCCTTGTTGGATTTCATTCTGAATACAATTACAAATGTACACTAAATTCCCTAAAACCCTTTACAGCATTGGGGGTTGAATAATTTTGAACACAACTGTAGGTCTGCGTGTTGATATATACGTATATGTCTGTGTGTGGTATCAATGCATCCCTACTCTATATACAGCGCTCTGTGTCCCTATAATATATATGATCAGGGGTTACCTTTTCTTTATATTTTTATACTATTACTATTAAATTAACAGTAATTTTTGATGTATTTTATTCAGTAGAAACTTTTTTTTGCCTATATAACGTGTGCTTTGTGAAAATAAATTAGTTTTGTGTGTACATTTTAATTTAGTTAGTGGATTCCTGTCCAGTGCGGTGAGAAGCAAACGTAATGCAGTGTAGACACGCTGCGAGGCGGAGTGAAGTCAAGCCTGCAAAATGTTTGCTTCTCTTCGCTTCACTAAGCTGTGCGTCACTACACTCTCAGTGTGTCTCAGCCTTTATTCCCGCATCGCTACCTTACCGAATCAGTTGGTATACTTGTTACTGACCCTGCTTGTTCTGAGGACCCGATCTCTTGCCGACTTTGCCTGCCATTTGACTATTCTCTCTGTGTATTCCCTGCCTGTTCTGTTGCTTCCTGTTGCTACTGGTGTGCGCCGATTCTCACCATATACAGTAGCGCAGTACAAGTGCCTAACCATTGCTGAGCTGGTATTGTTATAGCTGCGGATGTAACTGAATAGATCGGGGATCTCTTTTGCATTACCAAAACCTCCACCACTGCACTCTTCCACAATACCTCAGAGGGGTTACGGTGTGAAGACACTTGCTGCCACCAAAGGCAAAATATTTGGGTGCACTGCCACTGATGCCTATATCAGATTCATATCATTTTAATATTGGACCGCAGGGTCCACCACTGCACTCTTACACAATACCACAGAGGGGTTACGGTGTGACGGCACTGTTGCCGACACTAAAGGCCCAATTTTAAAGCAGCTAATTGTTACTTTCATCCAAAGCCTGCATAAGTTTCACCACAATTTAGCCAAAAAATCACTAAACTTGTTCTTCGTGTCCTAAAATGTCTCCTCTTTTCATATAGACTGCCGCCCCAAGCAGTTGTTTATGAATAGATTACAGGAAAACCATTTACCGTCATTTGAAATGTCATTTTTTTGTTTTTAAATGTTTCTATAATCCTACAAATCCACCACTTCACGGGCAGGTTATGGGGACCTCCTAGGCACGATATTTGAAGGAATTTTTCGTTTTTATTATTAACCTTTATTTCATGGAGAACTCACTGTTCCTTTAAAAACGTGTTTTTTAAAACTTTTTGTCCTTGTTTCCTGTACCCCAAGGCCCTACCCGGACCCCCATACACCTTTTATGGCAAATATCTTGCATATATGCCCTCTTGGAGGGCAGTCTAAAAATCTAACTTTCGAGTCCCATTGACTTGCATTGAGTTCGGTTCGAGTTCGAGTTCGAACTCAAACTTTTGAAATTGTTCGACTGCGAACTGAAAACGGGGGTGTTTGGCTCATCACTAATATTCAGGGTGTGTGGGTATGTTTTTAAGGGCTCCTCCATATATTAAGGGTGTGTGGGTATGTGTTTAGGGGCTCCTCCAAATATTTAGGGTCTGTTGGTGTCATTTTAGGGGCTCCTCCATATATTCAGGGTGTGCGGGTGTCTTTTTAGGGGCTCCTCCATATATTCAGGGTGTTTGGGTGTCATTTTAGGGGTTCCTCCATATATTCAGGGTGTGTGTGTGCCTTATAAAGGGGCTCCTCCATATATTCAGTGTGTGTGGGTGTCTTTTCAGGGGCTCCTCCATATATTCAGGATGTGTGGGTGTCTTTTTAGGGGCTCCTCCATATATTCAGGGTGTGTAGGTGTCTTTTTAGGGGCTCCTTCATATATTCAGGGTGTGTGAGTGTCTTTTTAGGGGCTCCTCCATATATTCAGGGTGTATGGGTGTCTTTTCAGGGGCTCCTCCATATATTCAGGGTGTGCGGGTGTCTTTTTAGGGGTTCCACCATATATTCAGGTTGTGCGGGTGTCATTTTAGAGGTTCCGCCATATATTCAGGGTGTGTGGGTGTCTTTTTAGGGGCTCCTCCATATATTCCGGGTGTGTGGGTATGTTTCAGGGGCTCCTCCATATATTCAGGGTGTGCGGGTGTCTTTTTAGGGGCTCCTCCATATATTCAGGGTGTGTGGGTGTCTTTTTTAGGGGATCCTCCATATATTCAGGGTGTGTGGGTATCATTTCTAGGGGTTCCTCCATATATTCAGGGTGTGTGGGTGTCTTTTTAGGGGCTCCTCCATATATTCAGGGTGTGTGGGTGTATTTTTAGGGCATGCCTCAAAAATTCAAGTCCCAAGCTACTAGCCAGGCCTTAAGAGTTACTCGCTTAGGGGTTCCACCATATATTCAGGGTGTGTGGGTATGTTCTTTGGGGCTCCTCCATATATTCAGGGTGTGTGGGCATCTTTTCAGGGGCTCCTCCATATTTTCAGGGTGTGTGGGTGAGGTTTTTAGGGGTTCCACCATATATTCAGGGTGTGTGGGTGTGTGTTTAGGGGCTCTTCCATATATTCAGGGTGTGCGGGTGTCTTTTTAGGGGTTCCTCCATATATTCAGGGTGTGCGGGTGTCTTTTTAGGGGCTCCTCCATATATTCAGGGTGTGTGGGTGTCTTTTTAGTGGCACCTCCATATGTTCTGGGTGTGCATGTGTCATTTTAGAGGCTCTTCCATATATTCAGGGTGTGCGGGTGTGTGTTTAGGGGCTCCTCCATATGTTCTGGGTGTGCTTGTGTCATTTTAAGGGGTTCCTCCATATATTCAGGGTGTGTGGGTGTCATTTTAAGGGTTCCTCCATATATTCTGGGTGTGTGGGTATGTTTTTAGGGGCTCTTCCATATATTCAGGGGGTGTGGATGTCTTTTTAGGGGTTCCTCCATATATTCAGGGTGTGCGGGTGTCTTTTTAGGGGCTCCTCCATATATTCAGGGTGTGTGTGGGTATGTGTTTAGGGGCTCCTCCATATATTCAGGGTGTGTGGGTATGTGTTTAGGGGCTCCTCCATATATTCAGGGTGTGTGGGTATGTGTTTAGGGGCTCCTCTATATATTCAGGGTGTGCGGGTGTCTTTTTAGAGGCTCTTCCATATATTCAGGGTGTGCGGGTGTGTGTTTAGGGGCTCCTCCATATATTCAGTTTGTGCGGGTGTCGTTTTAGGGGTTCCTCCATATATTCAGGGTGTGCGGGTGTCTTTTTAGGGGCTCCTCCATATATTCAGGGTGTGTGGGTGTCATTTTAAGGGTTCCTCCATATATTCTGGGTGTGTGGGTATGTTTTTAGGGGCTCTTCCATATATTCAGGGGGTGTGGATGTCTTTTTAGGGGTTCCTCCATATATTCAGGGTGTGCGGGTGTCTTTTTAGGGGCTCCTCCATATATTCAGGGTGTGTGTGGGTATGTGTTTAGGGGCTCCTCCATATATTCAGGGTGTGTGGGTATGTGTTTAGGGGCTCCTCCATATATTCAGGGTGTGTGGGTATGTGTTTAGGGGCTCCTCTATATATTCAGGGTGTGCGGGTGTCTTTTTAGAGGCTCTTCCATATATTCAGGGTGTGCGGGTGTGTGTTTAGGGGCTCCTCCATATATTCAGTTTGTGCGGGTGTCGTTTTAGGGGTTCCTCCATATATTCAGGGTGTGCGGGTGTCTTTTTAGGGGCTCCTCCATATATTCAGGGTGTGTGGGTGTCATTTTAAGGGTTCCTCCATATATTCTGTGTGTGTGTATGTGTTTAGGGGCTCCTCCATATATTCAGGGTGTGTGGGTATGTGTTTAGGGGCTCCTCTATATATTCAGGGTGTGCGGGTGTCTTTTTAGGGGTTCCTCCATATATTCAGGGTGTGTGGGTGTCTTTTTAGGGGCTCCTCTATATATTCAGGGTGTGCGGGTGTGTGTTTAGGGGCTCCTCCATATATTCAGGGTGTGCGGGTGTCTTTTTAGGGGTTCCTCCATATATTCAGGATGTGTGTGTGTCTTTTTAGGGGCTCCTCCATTTATTCAGGGTGTGTAGGTATCTTTTTAGGGGCTCCTCCATATATTCAGGGTGTGTGGGTATGTTTTTAGGGACTCCTCCATATATTCAGGGTGTGTGGGTGTCTTTTTAGGGGCTCCTCCATATATTCAGGGTGTGTGGGTGTCTTTTTAGGGGCTCCTCCATATATTCAGGGTGTGTGGGTGTCTTTTTAGGGGCTCCTCCATATATTCAGGGTGTGCGGGTGTCTTTTTAGGGGTTCCTCCATATATTCAGGGTGTGTGGGTATGTGTTTAGGGGCTCCTCTATATATTCAGGGTGTGCGGGTGTCTTTTTAGAGGCTCTTCCATATATTCAGGGTGTGCGGGTGTGTGTTTAGGGGCTCCTCCATATATTCAGTTTGTGCGGGTGTCGTTTTAGGGGTTCCTCCATATATTCAGGGTGTGCAGGTGTCTTTTTAGGGGCTCCTCCATATATTCAGGGTGTGTGGGTGTCATTTTAGGGGTTCCTCCATATATTCTGTGTGTGTGTGTATGTGTTTAGGGGCTCCTCCATATATTCAGGGTGTGTGGGTATGTGTTTAGGGGCTCCTCTATATATTCAGGGTGTGCGGGTGTCTTTTTAGGGGTCCTCCATATATTCAGGGTGTGTGGGTGTCTTTTTAGGGGCTCCTCTATATATTCAGGGTGTGCGGGTGTGTGTTTAGGGGCTCCTCCATATATTCAGGGTGCGGGTGTCTTTTTAGGGGTTCCTCCATATATTCAGGATGTGTGTGTGTCTTTTTAGGGGCTCCTCCATTTATTCAGGGTGTGTAGGTATCTTTTTAGGGGCTCCTCCATATATTCAGGGTGTGTGGGTATGTTTTTAGGGACTCCTCCATATATTCAGGGTGTGCGGGTGTCTTTTTAGGGGCTCCTCCATATATTCAGGGTGTGTTGGTATGTTTTTAGGGGCTCCTCCATATATTCAGGGTGTGTGGGTGTCTTTTTAGGGGCTCCTCCATATATTCAGGGTGTGTGGGTGTCTTTTTAGGGGCTCCTCCATATATTCAGGGTGTGTGGGTGTCTTTTTAGGGGCTCCTCCATATATTCAGGGTGTGCGGGTGTCTTTTTAGGGGTTCCTCCATATATTCAGGGTGTGTGGGTAAGTTTTTAGGGACTCCTCCATATATTCAGGGTGTGTGGGTGTCTTTTTAGGGGCTCCTCCATATATTGAGGGTGTGCGGGAGTATAACAGAGCTGCATAGCAATAGAAGTCCAAGCAATGAGTCGCTAAAGTATATTAAATGCTGTTAGAAATCGCTTGCTGTAAATAAGATCTTGTCATTTTGGGGGGGTTAAATATTTGTAAAAAATGTATGCTTTAGTGATTATTTTTGGTTGGGGGCACTAATGAAAGACTTGGCCCCGGGCGCCACATGATCTCGGTACGCCTCTGGGCCCCTGGAGAGCCAAGGTTGCTGACTCCTGGGGAACAGGGTCGTCAGTTACAGTTACAAGTATTCATAGCAAAAAATATTATCGTACTTATTTTATTTTTCATTCTGTCGCTTTGTGCTACAATGTAACTACATGACCCACCATTGTGACATGTTAAAAGAGCTAAACTGGCCGTCGCTGGAATCTAGACGCACCCTTCACCTTTCCAACTTGGTGTTTAAGAGCTTTTCTGGAAAGCTGCCACCCTACCTGAATAGGCTGCTTCCCCCAGCAGTTCCCTCATCCTATAACCTCCATCCAGGACCGGCACCTTACTTGCAATACCACAATACAAAAAGACAGTGGCTCGATCCTCATTTTCCTACAGAGCACCGCAATTATGGAATAACCTCCCAGACACCATCAAATCTTCCCCCAGTCTAAAGTCACTTAAGAGATCCCTATTAACATACCTCAATACGGAATGCACCTGTAAACATGTAACATAGTGACTATATACAGAATGCACCTGTAAACATGTAACATAGTGACTATATACAGAATGCGCCTGTAAACATGTAACATAGTGACTATATACAGAATGCACCTGTAAACATGTAACATAGTGACTATATACAGAATGCGCCTGTAAACATGTAACATAGTGACTATATACAGAATGCACCTGTAAACATGTAACATAGTGACTACATACAGAATGTACCTGTAAACATGTAACATAGTGACTATATACAGAATGCACCTGTAAACATGTAACATAGTGACTACATACAGAATGCACCCGTAAACATGTAACATAATGACTATATACAGAATGCACCTGTAAACATGTAACATAGTGACTACATACAGAATGCACCTGTAAACATGTAACATAGTGACTACATACAGAATGCACCTGTAAACATGTAACATAGTGAATATATACAGAATGCACCCGTAAACATGTAACATAGTGACTATATACAGAATGCACCCGTAAACATGTAACATAGTGACTATATACAGAATGCACCCGTAAACATGTAACATAGTGACTATATACAGAATGCGCCTGTAAACATGTAACATAGTGACTATATACAGAATGCACCTGTAAACATGTAACATAGTGACTATATACAGAATGCACCTGTAAACATGT
This sequence comes from Leptobrachium leishanense, assembly GCA_009667805.1. NCBI lineage: Eukaryota > Metazoa > Chordata > Amphibia > Anura > Megophryidae > Leptobrachium > Leptobrachium leishanense. Next base: position 11,731,254 of record CM019066.1, read on the forward strand.
AACATAGTGACTATATACAGAATGCACCCGTAAACATGTAACCATATACAGAATGCACCTGTAAACATGTAATACAGTGACTATATTTCCTACATATTTATTTTCTGTTAATCTGTATATTTGTTTTGTGTTAATATCTTGCATTTTACTACTTTGTATTTCTGTAACCACTCAATGTTCTTGAACCCAGGACATACTAGAAAACGAGAGAAATCTCAATGTATCCTTCCTGGTAAAATACTTTATAAATAAATAAATAATAAATACATTTTTATTCAACCATTTATTCTTTTCATTTTCAGCAAACCATCTATTTATTTATTTATTTTTTTAGGAAAAAATTTATTTTTTTTTGGGCAAAATTTTTGATTCAAATTTTGTTTTTCAACGGGGGTTTATTATGTAACAGACTGCTTTATTACTTTTTATAGGACCTTTTTATCTAAAATCAGGGGAAATATTTCCAAAGCAGCATTTCATTTCTATTTGATTTATTTTGCACAGTTTGGGCAGTTTGTGATGTTCTAAATATATTTTATACTTCAAAGTTACACTATGCTCCAGCGCAAAACTACGCGCGGAAAATGTTACAAATGAGAGTTTAAAGTGGAAAAATAAATAAACGATAGGCGTCTTTTAATCTGTGCGGGATTCGCAAACAAACCCCTCATCAAATGGTCGCAATCTGAGCGATATTTCCAATGCAGCATTTTTTTAATTTTTGTCTTTTTCTCTTTTGGCTGTGATTTTTTTTTGTGATTTTTTTTTTGGGGGGAAAGCATCCCCCGGCTCTGCAGAGATCTTCACATAGGCGTGATCACGGGGTGGTCACGCAGCCAAGGGAGGAAAATCAGCAGCGGAGTAACGTTAGGATATGATATACATTCCTCGCCGAATAAGATTTGGGGAGGAAACTTCTGGCAGCTGACGGATTAGTTGCAGCGTGCGCCGCATGGAGAAGTCGTCACCGTCGCCGTCGACGCAACGGGGAGCGTGCGGGGAAAAGCGTCGTAATTACAATATTGCTTCGAGGTTCCGTTTTTTTTTTAAAAAGCCTAATGCATGTATTTTTCTCACGTTCGCCGCCGGTTCCTTCCTTCTACTGATCTGCCCCCAAGAGCCCCCCAGAATCTCCTTAATCAGCATCTAGCTGGCTGCTGTCACAGCAAGAAAATTGATAGGATCTGCATTGCAGATGAATCACTAGAGCCAGATTAGCCGCTGATGCTGATGATGAGGCGTACTCTTGCAGCTCTGCTGTTTGCTGCAATTTCCTTTGTCTTCCGCTGTCTGGCTTGTGTATAGCTTGTCAGACACATTCAGCTGTTGGTGCCAGACGGACACATACCAGCTCGATCGACAGACCGGCTTCTAATGCACGAGTGCCATCTAGGGATGGCTGACGGGTACACCATCATCCTCCGCCGACTCAAAGACAAATGAAGGGCATGCCTACCGCGCGGCTCCTCTCTTTCACTGGATTTGAAAGTATAGAACGTCGTTACTGGAACACAATACTGTTTCACTCATTAAGGGATGGTCTATCACGTAGATGAGTTCTCCACCCCCCGAAAACACAGTATTTATGGTAATTAATGACCAGGAGAATAAAATAAAGAAAACAAGGCGGGATATTTCGCATCGGGACAAGGTCATACGGTGATCACAAGATCGTCTCCTGCAGAGACGCTGTTTTCAGTGGAAACGTCACGACTGTTTTGAAACAATCGGGAATAGGTTCTCCAGTGATCGGAGCCGCGCAGTGATAGGTTTCCGATTGTGGGTGTTAGAAAAGAAGAAAAAGAAACTTTAGAGAATATTCCCTAACCTCCGAATTGCACCGGACGGTGAATCTCACCCTTCGGTGCAATTTCGGGCCACTTTGACTATTCACTAAGCTGTCGATTCGCCAAACACTAGCAAAATGCGAAGGAATTCGCCAGTGCTCGACGGCACCGAAATTGGCCATAGAAGACTATTGTGTCTTCTTTTGCAGAACGCTGAACTGCACTGAAATTCCCCGATTTTCGGTGTTTCAGTTCGATAGGTTTCAATGTAAAAACGTTATAATATCTTTATTTCTTTTAAAGACCGTTTATTAATTTCATTTTTTTGAACACCTTTTTGTATTTTTTAGATGACACTTTTGCTTTTCTTATTTTTTTAAAAGATTTTGGGCAATATTTCAAAGTTAGTGCTAGTTTAACCAGAGCTGTTGTAAACTTGACTCCATAGACTATGGGCTGTAAGAAGCAAAATCTGAGCTTGCAGGTTTCCCCGTAGCGTCCCCATGTTACCCTGATATTCATGGACAGGCGATACCTCAGCACCTCACCCCGGAACGCAGCGCTAACCGCAGTGATACTCACGGTAGCGCTTTCGCGCCGCCACGAGTATCACCTCCATAGGACTCCATGGAGGGTTGTGCTTCCGGGCCTCGAGTCCTGCGCGACCATGCTCTCGCAGCGTGATTGTTCCTAGTCTCATTCTGCTCCTGGAGACAAGAAGCGGCAAATTGGGCCACTGATCTCACAGTGGGGTGAGAGCCGAGTATGAGATTTAATGGAGGGGCTATAGGAGGTGTTAAATGATTTTGCAAAAATTGGAGTCCCTGAAGCAGTTCTTAGTCAACGGCAAAAACTGCTGAATTATGGTGAATAAAATATTGAATTTAAGTATTAAAAAAAAAGGTATCATTGCATCACATACTCTGGGGTTTTGGAATCTTATTTACTGTATATATACTTATTTAGGGCACTATCACCTGGTGTGAGCTAACCCTAGCATTGGCATTTTTTGCGTTAGCGCCAGATTAATTCAGTCTAGTGCCTGAAAACAGATCGTTTGCATCCCGCTCCGCAAACAGGAAACATCACTTACAGGGTTATTCAAAGAGATTCGAAAAGTCACCGCACGTTCGGTGACTTTTCGTTCTCTTCAATTCGGATCCTTTTGCCGATCCCATTTCGGTGACCCTGCGTTGTATTCAGCAAACACCACAGGGTCCCCGAATTGCAGGGAAAAGCTGCCGCAAACCTGCCGAAAACTAACCGCAAAACCCAGCGAATGCACGCCGAAAACCCTCAAAAACATCTGGATTAACCTGCCGAAAACCACTGAAAAACCTGAACAGGAGCCGATCGCAGCCTTCGACACAGCAGAAGAGGCAGTGAATAAATTAGGAAAACAGTTTGTATGAATGTGTGAAAGTGAAACACTGTTTGCAAAGAAACTACTGAGCGAAAATGTCTGAAATTTAATTTTTTTTACATATGTTTCTATATGAGGTCCAGGGAATGATAATAGAGAGGGCTGTTACAGAAAAATAAGAAAACTTAAAAAAAAAAAAAAATCGGACTTTTAAAAAAGAAAAAATTCAGAAAAATGCTTAAAATATCCTAAAAAATCTATAAATAAAGAGACTCTTTACTGCAGAATTTTATAATGAACGGTTTATTAGATATTGAATTAAAACGGGAATATTTTTAACATTGAAGCCTTTGGGATTCTCCTGAATAAACCTGTCGAATTAAACCACCGAATGGCAGGACATTAGGTGAACCTTTCACTGCTGGTCTGTGTTCTTTGAATAGCCGAAGCAGTGCTTTTTCATGGGGTTTTCACTGCCCTCGAACAGGCACCGAACAGGCACCGTATGTTCAGGCAATTCGCCAGGATTTGGCGAATTGCCTGCTCTCTGAATAGCCGAATGGCCAAGAAAGGTAACCGAACCCTGATTTTCAGCGTTCAGTTACCTTTCTCAAGCAATTCGGATCTCTTTGAATTACCCTGATAGTGCGTCGCTATTAGCGATCGTAGCGCAAGCTTACTGTACTTTCCACATCCTATATTTAACATGGGGAGAGCTAGAGATCTTTAGCAACTAACAAATTACTTTGTGCCTACGTCAATTTTTTGAGGGACACTCCTTTCAGAATTTTACCTACTGCTAAACTCTGGTGCTAACTACACAAAAACAGATCCTCGCCCAAAATTAACAGGCAATTGAAAGGATTACAGCACAGGTGTTCTCTTAGCTCCATAAACCATAGTAATGGATCTGGTCAGCAATGTCGCTGCTGTTGCAGTAGACTGTGAAAGGTATTTTAATATGATAGGTAGTTTTTAATTCTTGCATTAGTGTGAAATCCCCCCATTTAAAGTGTCAAACCCTGCAAGTCTTTTACTTGCATAGAATGTTAGCCTGTGGAATTTAGCTGATTTCCTGTCTGAACAGGAAAAGGGTGTGTGGATAGTGTAAGCTAGAGAAAAGCCTTCTCTGAATCAAATGTAGTAATTTTTGTCTCACTGTTGGTTAAACTCTGACGTAGGAATGTATCTGTATGCTGATTGGCTATAAGTTCTTTGAAATCTAATAAAAAGTCTGTCTAAGGAAGGATATTTCAGACATGACTGACGCTACATTGCTTTGTGGCTGATTTTGGTGTCTCTCGCCATGGTGTAGCGCCGCGCCCGTATTCAATTTTGATATATGAGAAGAAACTTGAAAAAGGTTTATTGAAATTTCATAAATGGTAATTATTATAGGGAATTTGTTTTTGTTTGCTTAAAATTCTAATTTATCAGTTGGTGTCAGAAGTGGGATTTGCCATTCTAATGTATCCTTACATTTAGGTGTATCCTTACATTTAGATGTATCCTTACATTTGCTTGTTCAGATTTTGCGAACTTGCCTCCAGGCGTGGTTTTTGTTTATTTTCCTTGAAGTTAAAGCTATGGTTCAGAGCTTGTTGATTTTTTTTTTGGTGCAAGGTTGGACTCTTTGTTTTGGTTTGTTTTTGTCATTTTATGTATTGTAGTAAAGGAAAAATTGTTTGAGGACCTCACGTGTGTTGTTTGAACTCGCCCGCTGTGCTGAGTATAGTGTATTGTATATGCTGGAAATTGAACTCATAAAAAAAGAAAAGAGCTGTTGTATTGTCTCCGTTCTGTGTCTATCTTGTATTTCAATTCTGGTGTTTCTGGCTCGTCCATATCTTTTTTATTTTTTAATTGATTAGGTTTGGTGTCTTCTCATATAGCAAAATGATTTTATCTCCCATTGAGAGACAGTTTTTTCTTTTTCCTCTTATTTTTTATTTTCTTGCGCGCTGCTGCCATTTTTTATTTGTTTTGCTGCAGTGCTGCATGTTTGCTCGCTGATTTTAAAGGAATTGCAAACTGTTTTTCTTTCAGATTTTACATTTTTGTATTTTATTTTTTTTATTTTGTTTCTTGCCATTGATTACGTCTGTTTATTTAAATGTTTGTCTTTACTAACTATTAATATATGTGTTTATCTTTGATGTTTAGTATTTCGTAATTTTGATAGTGTTTTTTATATGTAATTTATGTACAGGGACTGCTTCTTTAAAACAGGTTGCTTTGTTTCTATGTGTCTTTACTGCCTTGCCTCGTGTAAAAGAAAAAAAAAAAGGAACAGGAAATGAAGACAATAGGGCTTTACTTTTACAGTAAATTTCAAAAATGACTACTTTTTTTTGTAGAAGTCTCAGCAGAATCACCGCTAGATCACAAAATGGGACAAAAAGTAAAAATAAAGAACTGCTTCATAAAGGGGTAAACTCACAAAACAACAAAATAACTCGAGTGACTGCACAGCATAGAAGGGAACATCAAGAACCTGGGACAGAGGACAGTCCAGTGGGGTTGGGTACCGGGCCAGGCAGGCAGACATCCGTCAAAGGGCAGACCACTTCAGCCCGTATCTCGCCACAATGCATCCCATCGGCCCCAAACTGTCCGCAAAATGTGCTCCGCTCATCATCTCGCCGACAGATCGCATAGCTGCCCATATCAGTCGTCAATGTGGGAGCAGGCATCCGCAGCCCTGCACTGAAGGGCACCGACTCGGACATTCCCTTCTCTGTAGGCCTCCAAAGGGGGGCAGTCCCAACCGGTCCAGCGACAGCAGACTTCCAACAGGGCACCAATGGAGCTTTGGCATCCAGGGATATAGTAGCTTTTGGGGGCTGAGATGTCAGGGTCCTCGTCTAATCCGGGTCTTCATTCACTCCATCCCTTCTCCCATCAGTGGTAGTAGTTACACAGGCCTCGGCTGTGCCCACCTTGGCAGCAGCATCCGCACAGGCCGCAGCGGTAATGGGCTCACTAGTCTCTTCTGGACCCAGGTTCATCCACCTCCCCAGGTTCATCCGTCTCCGAGGTTCTCTCCGCCCGACAGTTCTGCAGCGCCGCCATGATCCGGCGCCAAAGACCTCTGGTAAACGGGCCATCTTCCTCCCCAGACAGCAGCTGCAGACAGACATTCAAGCCCTCGGTCAGCGCATCCATACCTCCAGAGGAGGGACAGAAATCCTCCTGTTGACCATCCGCCACAGTACAGTCCTCCGAAGTGGTTGGGAGACGTGGGCCCACCATCTCCACAGCCTGCAATGCCATTCCAAATGGGGATGGAGTAGACAGGTCCACAAGGCAAGGGGACAACGGGAGCTGAGCTGAAGGCCACAAAATGGCCGCCGGCATCACACAGCAGCAGAAGAAAGGAACTGTCAGGCAAGTCTCTGGTCCTGAGGGGGGGTGGAGATTGGGCTCTGGGCAGCTCAAACCCGGTGACCAGCTGTTCAGGGAACGTAAAACATAAAAAATCCTCCAAAAGGTCCGCTAGGATACTCTTGATGTCACGAGATGGAGCGGAGCTCCAACAAAACACGACTGTTCCCTTCCACAGTCGGCCACGGCCCCAATTTTAAACAGTTTATGCTGGGGTTATTCATACTATGTAAGCGGTTGATTATTAGGGTGACAGCTTGGACCATGTTTAAAGGGACACATGGACACAAGTCTTGCCCTGAAACATGTATTATTTATATGCTGCAGCAGGGAAGTTATTGTGGTTCACCTGGCCTTCCTTTTGGATCTATTAAATGCATTGTAATGATTCTACATGCTGTCGGTTGGCATTTATCATGCAATGCCCATCAGCCTTAATTAATATACATGTGCATATAAACATGGATGATACAGCCATCTTGGAGGATTTTAATAATGCAGGGGTGTGAGGGCTCTTCATTGCATGTGATCATACTTATACAAGCTTGTGAGGGCAGGGGATAGGTATGGACCAGCACTCTGCAATGGAAAAAAACAGTTCTATCCTGTACTCAACCGCATTAGCGCTGGGTCTCAGCCTGGGTCTTAGCGTTTCCCTAGCGTGTGCTAAATGACCTTGTACATGGACTCCCACGGACAAGGTGATCTGTTAGTAGGTCATCAGTTTTAGCGACTTGTGCTAACTTTCTACTTTAGCAACGGCATTTTAGCTCACACCAGGTGATAGAACGATTCGTTTTTTCAGTGGTATGATTTAGTGGCGAAAATTATTAGCGCCCCCCCAGTTTTGACTGTGGTATCTTATGTGCCCCCCCTAAATATTGTTCCTAGAGTCGCCACTGCTGTTGTATAAAGTCATTAAAGATGCTCGAGCACAGAAATATTCATTTCACAGATTGAAATTGATCACATATCGACATAGACCGTCCTCTGATAAGGTTTGCATTAAAGTAATGGAACTGGAAACTACCTTACTTGGATAAATATTAAAGCCATAGTGAACCAGCGGTTTGACTGCTGTCTGTCCGAAAGTATCCAATGCTGTTTTTACATTTCTGCGCTGTTTTGAGTTTAGCTCTAATTTTCCTCTTGCTCGTTTATGGAACCTACACATATTATATACCGTTTTTCCCGCCATTAAATGGACTTTCTAAACATACCATTATTTTCATCATATCTTATAATCTACAATAAAAAAATATGAAATATGACAAAAAATATATATGAAAAAAAAAACATTCCTTTGAACGTTGAACCCCAAAATCTACCACCGCCAAAAAGGTTAAATAGTATATAAATTTTGTCCTGAGTTTAGAAATACCCAATGTTTACATGATTTTTGCTTTTTTAAAACCTTCAATGCAGAGCCATTTCAGCTCTTTGTGCAGCATCATTGTTCACATTATAATTGAACGTGAACAATAGTGCTGCATTAAAAAATGTAAAAAAGTTTTAAAAAACATATTTTTATCTTTTTTTTTTTTTTACTCGAAACATGGTCATGTTTCTATATCACTGGAAAGGCCATGCTCATGACCCTCTAGCTGCCACTGATCGGGAGATAGGGGGTCCAAAGGACCCCCCTATCTCCACCATAGCTATTTCCATAGGAAACCCCTTGGCAGCTAGCGGTTAAGGATAGGGTCAGATGAACGCAGTGCGAACGTGTGTTTACCCGCACTATATGACGGCCATGGTAGCAGCATATGACGTCCGACGCAGGCCCACACACGAAATATGGCCGCACGAAAGTTCGGCCGCGCAACGCAAGCGGCAAACGAACGCATTTTTGCAAGAACGTTGAACCGCTAGTACTGACGTACAGAGTGCGCTGCATCTGCATAGCGGCGTGTGTGCGTGATTAGGCGACGTCAGACGCTACTCATGTCCGGCCAACATAACGTCCAGACACCCAAAGTTTCCTGGTTTGGATCCGTATGAAATCACGGCCGAAATTGCGTATCGTATGACCGCTATCGCGTATTCTGTGAAAAAATAAGTCCATGCGTTCAGAAGTAGGGATGAGCCGAACACCCCCGTGTTCGGTTCGCATTCGAACTCGAACAATTTCAAAAGTTCGAGTTCGAACACGAACACGAACCGAACTCAATGCAAGTCAATGGGACTCAAAAAAAAAAAGGAAACACGGGACAAAAAGTTTTAAAAAATAAGTTTTTAAAGGAACAGTGAGTTTTCCATAAAATAAGGGTTAAAAATAAAAACGAAAAATATCTTCAAATATCGTGCCTAGGAGGTCCCCATAACCTGCCCGTGAAGTGGCAGATTTTTAGGATGTATAGAAACATCGCCATCAGAGACCCACACACGACACCTAGCCACCCTTAAGGGGTTAAAATGCACAGGGACTGGCTACTATCCTGTTAGATGAGGGAATGTATTATATGTATAAAGCAAGGTATATATGACAATGGATAGTCAGAGACTCTAGGGACTCAGCTTGTACACTTTATGATAGACATTTCTAACACAATAATAATTGTATGCTCACATAGGCCCTCCGGGAGAGGTACATGACATACAAATACTGGAATATTACGTTTAAATCTAAGGAGTGTGATAAAGATTTTATTAAGCCCTTGATGACAAATGACGTAACATCTACATCATTAATGATTGGCTTTACAGAGTCCTGGTCCTTAAGGGGTTAAACAGCATATCAGAGGAACATGTAGTAGATGAACACTTCTTTGAATTCAGAAGCACAGTGTTCATACAAGTGCAGGAGCCACATTCAGTCTGCAGGCAATGTATCAAATTCATTAGAGCAGACTAATTAGAAGCACATGTTATTTCCAAACACTAATTAACACCTGTTGTTTACGCCGTTTGAGAGCCCTGCTGTAAGCATATGTTATTTAGGGGTGAGAATCTTTGCACTTAGACATTAGGCAGACTGTAAAGCATGCTTTCCTTGTAAGATAGAAAATCCACATCACCCATTGTAGCATTTTAAAGATGAAACACACAGGCGGCGCCAAAAATCCTATGCAAGCAACATGCGTGCCTTCTTGCCCTGGGTAGTTTTTTAATTCAATATCTAATAAACCGTTGCTTATAATATTCTGCAGTAAAGAGTCTCTTTATTTCTAGATTTTTTAGTATTTTTTAAGCATTTTTTATACTTTTTTCAATTTTTTTTCGAACTCGAACCGAACACGCCAAAAAGTTCCAAGTTAGCGAACTTTCAAACTGCCAATGTTCGAGTCGAACTCCGAACTGATCGAACCAAACAGCTCATCCCTATTCAGAAGCACTTTTTTACAGACGATGCGAAAAATGCGTTCCTCTGACCCTAACCTTATTCCATAACTGACGTCATAATGCGCATACGCGACAACGTCAGTGGGTGGGGGAGGTCCTGGAGACTGACATTAAAGAGAGGCATCACTGTAAAGGTCACACTGTGTTGACTCTAACTTGACTCTCCATGAAGCCATCTGCTTAGTGTGATCCTGATGAATTGATCTCCCCATGCCTTGCTCTCAGTTGACTCCAGCGTCTTGTCAAGGCAAGAGAAATCCCATGAGAAGAGTGGAATATGGCGTAAGAACTGATTTGAGGAGACCTATTTGGGGGAGAAATTATACGAATTGAGATGGATGTGTTTTTCTGTCCATCGTCTCAGCATCTAGTATGGCCGCCAGCTTAATCACAGAAGAATAGTTATTCGGTATGTTGCAGACCTCAGCTCTGCAACCCTCATCTTCCATGGTCGAAAGCAAAAGGATTGGGAATTTCTGCCACTGAGATCCTTGAGGAGAAAGAGGGAGGGTTTGAGATTATGTTACAAAACCAGAAGGTAGCAGAAACCAAGCAGTAACAGCAAGTCACTCATCTAAATACAGTAAAAAAAAACAACATCATTATTTGGTAAGTATTTTCAAAGGTTTGAAGCAGTGGCCACCAACCCTTTTCTCTCCAAGTGTTTTGCAATTACATCTCTCATGAGGATCAGCTAACCTAATGAGCATCATGGGAGATGTAGTTCCCAAACATCCAGAGGGCCAAGGTTGTTGACCCCTGGTTTAAAGAAACTCATGTATGATTTTGTTCGGAACAATTTAGAATTTGGATGAATAAATGACAATTCAGAACAATCTGAATGGCCAAAATCCAAACCGAATCACTCACCGAATAAAAACATCCAAATTGATCTGGACCGATGCAGTTATTATAGGCCAGTAATGAATATAATCTGATATTTTCAGATTCTGAATATTTTTTATTTGCACCTAGGCATCATTCTGTGCATAATTTTTTGGAGCATATGTTTCATTCTGGGCATCAATTTAGAGGATATGTGTCAGTCCGTGCGTCATTCTGGAACCATTTATGCATCATTCTGTAGGCTTTTACATTTTATTCCATCACAGAAACGTCTGAAAATATAGGAAGGCGTCCGATATTCTGAGTAAATCCAATCCATAATATCAGGAGCTTCCGGGATTCTGAACTGGTTGGTTCTGAATATTGCAGAATCTGAAATTTATGAAATATTCCAAACCAACAGGGTTATTCAAAGAGATTCGAAAAGTCACCGCACGTTCGGTGACATTTCGTTCTCTTCAATTCGGTTCCTTTTGCCGATCCCATTTCGGTGACCCTGCGGTGTATTCAGCAAACACCACAGGGTCCCCGAATTGCAGGGAAAGGCTGCCGCAAACCTGACGAAAACTAACTGCAAAACCCACCGAATGTACGCCAAAAACCCTCAAAAACATCTGGATTAACCTGCCGAAAACCACAGAAAAACCCGAACAGGAGCCGATCGCAGATTCCGACACAGCAGAAGAGGCAGTGAATAAATTAGCAAAACAGTTTGTATGAATGTGTTAAAGTGAAACGCTGTTTGCAAAGAAACTACTGAGCGAAAATGTCTGAAATTTACATATGAGGTCCAGGGAATGATAATAAAGAGGGCTGTTACAGAAAAAATAAGTAAACTTAAAAAAAAAAAATCGGACTTTTAAAAAAAAAAAAAAAAAAAAATAAAATAGGAAAAATGCTTAAAATATCATAAAAAATCTATAAATAAAGAGACTCTTTACTGCAGAATTTTATAATGAACGGTTTATTAGATATTGAATTAAAATTTGAATATTTTTAACAGTGAAGCCTATGGGATTCGCCTGAATAAATCTGCCGCATGAAACCACCGAATGACATGGCATTTCGGGAACCTTTCACTGCTGGTTTGTGTTCTCTGAATAGCCGAAGCAGTGCTTTTTCATGGGAATTCACTGCCCTCGAACAGGCACCGAACAGGCACCATATGTTCAGGCAATTCGCCAGCATTTGGCGAATTGCCTGCTCTCTGGATAGCCGAATGGCCAGAAAAGGTAACCGAACGCTGATTTTCAGCGTTCGGTTACCTTTCTCAAGCAATTCGGAGCTCTTTGAATAACCCTGCAAATTTTCACTTGTTCACATGTCTAGTGGTTATGATAATTCATCAGACTGTCCATATTTTGGATCACATTGAAATTTGCTAATAATGAATATTTTCTTTCTTTATTTACCATTTCTATTCATTATTAAACAATCTTCTTGCTGTGTAATGTTTGATCTGTTTGGTTCATGAAGAGACCACTATTTTGGTATATAGTGAACAGGAGATTTACACTGGGGTTTTGGGCCATTGCTTTGGGAGCGCCGCACTGTATTCTTCTTCTATATAACATGTACTTACACTGAGTGGCCAGATTATTATGACCACCAGACTTTTTTAGGAAATTTAGCTATAATTTCGCGCTGAAGTTGCTAGAGGGCCAGACCATTATAAATAGGGAAGCAGGTTGTTTACCACAACAGTAGAAGTGATTGTTTTCTGAAGAAATGGGTAAACAATGAGATTTAACAAGGAAAAAAAGTGTCATCTGCGCTCGCTTCTATGTATTCCATGTACAACAAAACACTATGAGGTTTTTGTTTGTTTCAATGGCCATTGCAACGTAAGCTCACTCACCCCTTCAAGGCACCTCTTTATAGAGTGATTACCTAACCAATGTAACCAAAAGCTGCTCTACTGAGCAGCTCCAAGCCCCTCCTGCTGCTTTTCAGCTAAGGAGAGGCAGAGAAATGGTGGGTTTTATTTATACACGCACCAATGCGATTTAACAGCCTTTGAACGTGGGATGATTGTTGGTGCTTGGAGCCATGGAGCGAGTATCAGCAAAACAGCAGAATTGTTCAATGTGCAAGAGCAGCTGTTGTTAAAGTGTTTAAAGACTGGACTGTCAGCCGAAAATCTGGGTCTGAACGTGCAAATTGTGGCCATCAGCGACTAGTCAATGTTAGGGCAGAATGGAGAGTGGCAAGACTGGTACAAGACACCAGAAGGGCAACAGCACATCAAATTACTGCAGATCATAATCAGGGATCCTCTCAAATGATCTCTGAACGCACTGTTCATCCTACACTGCATCGTATGGGATATGGAAGCCGAAGGCCTGCTCGAACACCTTTGCTGTCTGCAGTTAACAAGATAAAACGTCTCCAAATTCGCAGAGGAAAACAAGGATTGGACAGTCGAGCATTGGAAAAAGTCATGTGGTCTGATGAATCACGTTTCCAGTTGCATCATGCAGATGGCAGAGTGAGAATTCGGCAGAAACAGCATGAAAGCATGCACCCCACATGCATGAGTACAACCCTCCAAGCTGGTGGGGGCAGTGTTATGGTTTGGGGCCCTTTAATTTGTGTGGAGCAACGTCTGAATAGCACAGCATACCAAAGCATCATTGCTGATCAAGTTCATCCTATGTTGATGGCGTATCCCACTGCAGATGGCTTCTTCCAACAAGACAATGCGCCTTGCGACAGTGCTCATATTCTGCAGGAGTGGTCTCAAGAACATGAGGGAGAATTTACCTTGCTTAGGTGGCCCCCACAATCACCAGATCTCAATTCAATTGAGCATTTGTGGGACGAAGTTGAAAGAGCCATCAGGCAGCTGGTTCCACAACCATCAAATCTCACAGACCTGAACAGTGCAATTCATCAGGCATGGTGTCAGATTCCTCCCATCACTTTCAACATCTCATGGAGTCAATGCTAAGAAGAATCGCTGCATGGAGGGAGAAAACGGGGCGGTGGCCCCATGCGCGATTTTCTTAGGGGCGCAAATTTCAAATTTACGCCCCTAATATTTCCCAGCCGATCAGCCATGCGCCGCACCGCCGAATCCAGAAGGGAGAATCCAGAAAGGAGTGCTGTCAGCACGTGACGCCGGTGACGTAGTGCTCCGGCGCCACACTTCTTCTCATGTGGGCGGGAGAGAGCAGGAGGCACACGGCAGCCGGAGGGACCAGTGAGTAGCTGCGTGCTGCGCACTCGCAGATCGAGAGGGAGTGAGTGTGTGGCGTGCTGTGAGGCTGAGCTGAGCTGTCGACACAGGCAGTGAGATAGATCCCACCCAGGCAAGCAGCAGAACTTTATGTTTGCCGCTGCTCGCTCGTAGGAGGAAAAGCACACGGCCTCCGAGTCCACAAGACTCCGAGCACTGGAGCAGGGGCCTGGCAGAGCAGACCAGAAGGTCTGCAGGAGAGGTGAGCTGGGGCAATATACCCATGAGAGCTGGGGCAATATATCCATGAGAGCTGGGGGCAATATATCCATGAGAGCTGGGGGGCAAATATATCCATGAGAGCTGGGGGGCAATATTTCCATGAGAGCTGGGGGGCAATATATTCATGAGAGCTGGGGCAATATATCCATATGAGCTGGGGCAATATATCCATGAGAGCTGGGGGGCAATACATACATGAGAGCTGGGGGGCAATATATCCACGAGAGCTGGGGGGCAAATATATCCATGAGAGCTGGGGGGGCAAATATATCCATGAGAGCTGGGGGGCAAATATATCCATGAGAGCTGGGGCAATATATCCATATAAGCTGGGGCAATATATCCATGAGAGCTGGGGCAATATATCCATATGAGCTGGGGCAATATATCCATGAGAGCTGGGGCAATATATACATATGAGTGTGGCAATATATCCATGAGAGCTGGGGCAATATCCATGAGAGCTGGGGCAATATATCCATGAGAGCTGGGGCAATATATCCATATGAGCTGGGGCAATATATCCATGAGAGCTGGGGCAATATATCCATATGAGCGGGGGCAATATATCCATGAGAGCTGGGGGGCAATATATCCATGAGAGCTGGGGGGGCAATATATCCATGAGAGCTTGGGAGCAAATATATCCATAAGAGATGCTAAGGTGTCCACAGGTTGGGGGGCGCACAATTATTAGCTGGCCCCGGGCGCTGACAACCCACGCTACATCACTGTCCACCGAAGTACTGATGGGGTGGTCATAATAATCTGAACACTCAGTGTATATCCAAAGAGGAAAATCCTTGTCATAGACCATTACATTTGACCACAAAAAACAAAAGGGAGAGAATAAAAGTCCTAGTGCAATAATGTCAAAATTTTAGTATATGTGAAAAATGTGAAAAACTCGAGGATGCTCACTCACATGTAATAGAGCCTGTAAGGACTGGCTCTGTCTATTTCATCTATTGCCAGCTATAGGGTGGCAACACCTTAGAACACGATCTTGCCTCCGTAACTCTTTGTTAGCGCTTTCTTATAATGCTGTTACAAAAGTTCATACACCTGTGACACTTTTAAAGGTAATGACTACCCCTCTTTTTTTCTCCTCGATGTCAGTTATTTTTAGAGAAGGGAATCTGGCATTTATTAAACCCGTCTCCTATTGAAATGGAAGATACATAAACAACTGCACCGCCAACGTCAACAAGTAAACAACGGTATTATATAAGCGTGTGTAAATTATTTAACTCTCACATTTGTAAAAATTTATTATAAATATTTTATTTTACAACCCGAAAAATAGACAATAGACCTACTAATTACCCAGACCTTCAATTTAACCCCAATAGTAACCCAAACCCTAATAATATCCCTATCTCTAATATAGTCCTAATCCTAACAGTAATTCTAATAACCCTAACCCTTATAATAACCCTAATGTTAGCCCTAACTTTAATAATAACCCTATCCCTTATAATAACCCTAACTAATAATAACCCTAATATTAATCCTAACTATAATAACCCTAACCCTTAAAATAACACCCTAACACTTATAATAACCCTAATATTAATCCTAACTATAATAACCCTAACCCTTAAAATAACTATAATATTAACCCTAACTCTCGAAATAACCCTACTATTAGCCCTAACCCTAATCATAACCATGTAAGTTCCCATGGGAATAGGGCCCTCGTCTCCTCCTGTACTGGGTTGTCAAATGTTGTTGAAAGCATTGTAACACTGTCTATTTTGTGCCCATTGTACAGCACTGCAAAATATGCTGGCGCTTTATAAATAAAGAATAATAATAATAACCCTTATAATAACCCTAATATTAGCCCTAACCCTAATCATAAACCTAATATTAGCCCTAATTCTAATGTTAACCCTTTCGCTGCTGAGGCTTTTCCCGCCCCTGTGCTGAGGTCATTTTTTACCTGTTTTGCGCATCATGTTTAAACGTGTTTTGAAGGCTTATTGTAGTATATGACACCGACATATTATATATCGTTCTTTCCGTCAGACTCGGTAGATTCATAATATGTCATTATTATATGTATACGTTATGTCATGTCTGTATATTATAACAAAAAATGCAATAAAATATGTATTTTCAATAATTTACAACGTGTAAAGTGTTTTTTTCCACATTTTAACATGCGAGCAATTGCGGTTATATTTTGTATGGGGTGCGCTTGTTAAAAAAATTAGAGATGGGGTCTCGTTACATTTTTTTTTGGGGAAAATGACACTATTTTTAACAAACGCACCGCATACAAAAATCGTTAGTGCAGCATCATTGTTCACATTATATTGAAATGGGAACAATATTGCTGCATTAACAAACCCAAAAAAAAGAAAAAAAAGTGTTTATTTTTTTTTGTTTTTTTTTAATTTTTTTTTATTTATTTTTTATTTTTTATTTTTTTTACAACATTTTTAACTTTCATGTTTGGTATCGTTGGAACGGCCATGCTCTGGCCGATCCATCGATATCAAAATTTAACCCCTAGCTGCCACGGATCGGGAGATAGGGAGTTCATTGGAACTCCTATCTCCACAGTTGGTGGCAGTTAGGGGTTAACTGTAGGACTGGCGTCATCGTGCTACGCACGATGACGCCAGTCCTCTGGGGGAGTTCCCGGAGGCTTGGCCGACATCCAAGATGTCGGCCAGCTCCCGGGAAGGATCGCGAATCGGCGCTTTTCAGCGCCGATTTGCGATCCAGCTCCCCAGGGGTTAATGCCAGGCATCATTTGGAAGGGCAGGCTGTGCCCTTCCAAATGATGCCTGGGTTAACCCCCTGTGCGCCGCCGATCGGGAGGGAGAGAGGTCCGAAGGACCTCCCCCCTCCCTTTCAGGCGCCTCCTCCGCACATGCGGGGGGGGCGCCTGAATTAGGTGTCATCGCGCCCCCGCGATGACACCTAATAATGGCGGCTGCTGGTCCGGATGCCGGGCTGACATCCAGGATGTCAGCCCGCACCGGAGGGGCCAGCGATCGGCCGGAACCCGGCCGAACGCTGACCCCAATGTGAGGACGCGCTCAGTGCGTCCTCAGCACACCAGCGGTAATGCTGAGGACGCGCTGAGCGCGTCCTTAGCATTGAAGTGGTTAATAGTAACTCTAAGAGTAACCCTAACCCTTGCATTAACCCAAATATTAGCCCTAACCCTAATGTTAACTCTAATAATAATCCTAACCCTTATTCTAACCCTAATTGTAAACCTAACCCTAGTAATATCCCTACCCTTATAATATTCCTATGTTTAGCCCTAACCCTTATTCTAACCATAATAATAACCCTGACCCTAATAATAATACTACCCCTAACCCTCATTCTAACCATAATAGTAACCCTGACCCTAATAATAATACTACCCCTAACCCTTATTCTAACCATAATAGTAACACTAATTCTTATCCTAGTTATAACTTTAATCCTAATAGCAGGCCCAGCAGCCAAAGATCCCATCAACTTGGGGCACCAGGGGCAATGCTGTATAATTGCAAATTAAATTAATTTGCTGCAAACAAGTTTAATTTGCATTGGTCTCCAGAAGGTGCCCTTAAAATTTTAGCATCATGAGCATTCAAAAAACTAGTTTTCAAATGCCTCTCCCTCTTCCTGTCCTTTAACTCCTTACTCAACCCCCTGCTTGCGTCCCGTACACTCAATGCAAACTGCTCTCAAAGTCACCAATGACCTCCTAACTACAAAAAACCATGGTCACTATTTTATTCTCATCTTGTTTGACATGTCAACTGCTTTTGACATTGTTGACCACCTCCTCCTTCTACAGACTCTCAGGTCTCTCAGTCTTTGTGACACTGCACTCTCTTGGATCGACTCTTATCTCTCTAACAGGTCCTTCTCTGTGTCATTTGCTGGTAACTCCTCCTATTCATCGCTTTTATCTGTTGGTGTACCTCAAGGCTCTATCCTAGGTCCTCTGCTCTTCTCTATCTACACCTCCTCCCTGGGCAAAATCATTAACAGCTTTGGCTTTAATTACCACCTCTATGCTGATGATACTCGGATCTACCTCTTTTACCCCTGTCCTTTCCAAAGTCAGGGACTATTTATCTGGCATCTCCTCCTGGATGGCCTCTCACCACCTATAGATTAACATGGGGAAAACTAAGCTGCTACTAATTCCTCCCCACCTCCTGACTTCTCTACACTGTCAAGGGAATCATTATCTCCCTATTAAACTACGTTCCCTGTTGGAGTTACACTCTACTCCGCATCATCCCACACATTCAGTCTCTTTCCTCCTCCTGCCGCTGCCAATTAAGTAATATTTCCAGAATACGGCCATTCCTTACTAGCAATAATACCGCAAAACAACTCATCCACGCCCTTTCTATCTCCCAACTAGACTATTGTAATAATCTTTTAGCTGGCCACCCTCTCTCCCACCTCTCACCCCTACAGTCCATCCTAAATGCCTCTGCCAGGCTCATCTACCTCACCCGCCGCTTTGTCTCTGCGAGTCCCTTCACTGGCTCCCCATCCACTGAGAATTAAATTCAAATTCCTCACACTGTCATATCCAGTGTACATGGTTGCGGGAGTCGAGCGTAATGTGCAGTAACACATAGTAGAACAGGCAAATGATATAGGAATATATTTAAGACCAGCTCCACTGAGCCTTGGGTCCTGTGACATCCTCAAGTGGCATCTTAAGTGGACGCTCAGAGTTGATTCCTGGAGTTTTATCCAAGATCCCCTACGCCATCACGATCCCTAAGTCCTGTGTCTCCTCTCTCCACAGGTAGGACATTATCACCCATTATTCAGACACCCACATCTCATCTGATCGCCTGCATACTTTTGCTGGTAGGACATTATCACCCATTATTCAGACACCCACATCTCATCCGATCGCCTGCATACTTTTGCTGGTAGGACATTATCACCCATTATTCAGACACCCACATCTCATCTGATCGCCTGCATACTTTTGCTGGTAGGACATTATCACCCATTATTCAGACACCCACATCTCATCTGATCGCCTGCATACTTTTGCTGGTAAGACATTATCACCCATTATTCACAGACACCCACATCTCAACTGATCTCCTGCATACTTTTGCTGGTAGGACCCCCAGTATTCGCAGGCACCCACATTATAACGTTTCCTTGGTTTTTTTTCTGTTTATTTATTTTTGTTTTTCTCCACCATGTGCTTTGCTAATTAGCATGTGAATCTCCTGCCCTATTGACACAGCCCATCCAGCTTCAGGTGTTTGCATTTAGGCAGTTAAAAAGTAATCAGTCCACCCTTGATAACATTTAAGACCAGCTCCACTGAGCCTTGGGTCCTGTGACATCCTCAAGTGGCATCTTAAGTGGACGCTCAGAGTTGATTCCTGGAGTTGAGTGGCATTCTTAAGTGGACGCTCAGAGTTGATTCCTGGAGTTGAGTGGCATTCTTAAGTGGACGCTCAGAGTTGATTCCTGGAGTTGCGGGACTGGAGGAAGGAACTGCAAGGCCCACTTTTACTCTGGGTAAACGCACGTCTATATCATGCTTTCTCTCACGCTTCTGCTCTTTACTTCTACCTTTCTCCTTAAATGGAACTCCTGCCCCTCTACCACCGACCCCTACACTATCTGCATCTCTCCCTCCCTCCTCTCGTCCCACATGATGGCCTCACATGAGCTCCTTTGTTTCCTCAGAACATGGTCTCCCTCTAACTCTCGTGCTGCCAATCACTCCCACTCCCACAAATCCCATTCCCACCTTCTCTTTCTCACCTTCCTGCTGTTACTCTATTCAGGTGACATATCCCCTAACCCTGCCCCACAACACATCCAATACTTCCATCTCATCCTATCTCCATCGCACATAAATCACCTCCCTGCAAGCCCAGCAACCTCATTCCCATAATCCCTCAGCGCCTGTCCTCTTTCTCCTGCGCCCTCTGGAACGCTCGCTCTGTGTGCAACAAACTCACAGCAATCCATGACCTCTTCCTTTCAAACTCCTTCAACCTCCTAGCTTTAACTGAAACCTGGCTAACTCCCTCTGACACGGCCTCCGTTGCTGCTCTCTCACATGGCGGTCTACACTTGAGCCATACCCCCAGACCGGGTGAGAGAAATGGTGGCGGGGTCGGAATCCTGCTCTCTCCCACCTGCACCTACCAGCATCTCCCTCCACCCCCATCCCTCTCCTTCTCCTCCTTCGAGACACACTGCATCCGCCTGTTCTCTCCTCTGGCTCTCAGGGTGGCAGTCATCTACCGCCCACCGGGACCAACCTCCCAGTTCTTTGACCACTTTGCTACCTGGCTTTCTCACTTCCTGTCTTCTAATCTTCCATGCCTAATTCTCGGCGACTTCAACATTCCCATTGACGATCCTTCCGCCCCTGCTGCCTCCAAACTTCTTTCACTCACATCCTCCCTTGGACTCACACAATCCTCCCTCCTCCCTACCCACCGCGATGGTCACGCTATTGACCTTGTCTTTTCCAACCTCTGCTCCATTTCTGAGTTCAACTGTCGCCCTTTCCCCATCTCTGACCACCACCTTCTCTCTTTCAACCTATCTGGACTTCCTAAACACCCTGCTCCCCCACCCCGCACACACACTCGCAGAAATCTACATGCTGTGGACCCCCATCAATTCTCCAACCTACTTCACCACCTCCCTCATAGCTCATCCTTCACCTGCCCTGATGCTGCCACTAATCACTACAACACTACTCTTATCTCTGCTCTAGACACTCTTGCTCCTCTTCGACTCTGTAAGGCCCCACGCCGCCAGCTTCAGCCCTGGCACACCCTCCAGACACGCTACCTGCAAAGATGCTCCCGCACTGCAGAGCGTGCCTGGAGGAAATCCCGCTCTGAAGCTGATTTTGTTCACTTCAAGTTTATTCTCCGGTCATACACCTCTGCCCTCCACTTGGCCAAACAATCCTTCTTCTCATCTCTTATATCTACGCTGTCCTCCAACCCTAAACGGCTCTGGTCCACCTTCAACACCCTCCTCTACCCACCTGCACCTCCCCCCACAGCTGCCTTCAGCGCTCAAGACCTGGAGACTACTTCCTCAGTAAAACTCTAAATATCAGACGCAACATCCCAACACAAGATAGTTATCTGCCACCTCCACTCCCACAGGTCCCCTCTGCCACCCTCTGCCGCTTCCTCCCAGCCGCTGAGGAGGAAGTCAATTCCTTATTGTCCTCCTCACATCTCACCACATGCCCGCTCGACCCCATTCCCTCACATCTAATTCCTCCCCTCTCCTCCTCCCTCACCCCTGCTCTCACACACATCTTCAACCTATCTCTCTCCACTGGCTCCTTTCCATCCGCCTTCAAACACGCGCTAGTTACCCCTTTACTAAAGAAACCATCCCTAGATCCCAACTCTCCATCCAACTACCGCCCTGTATCCCTGCTTCCCTTCACATCAAAGCTCTTAGAAAAACTAGTCTTCAACCGCCTCTCCCTCTTCCTGTCCTCCAATTCCCTACTTGACCCCCTGCAATCTGGCTTCCGTCCCCTACACTCAACTGAAACTGCCCTCACCAAAGTCACCAACGACCTCCTAACTGCTAAAAAACACGGCCACTATTCTATTCTCATCCTGCTTGACCTCTCGGCTGCTTTTGACACTGTTGACCACCCCCTCCTTCTACAGACCCTCAACTCTCTGGGTCTCGGTGACACTGCACTCGCTTGGGTCGAATCCTATTTATCCAACACGTCCTTCTGTGTGTCCTTTGCTGGTAACTCCTCCTCTTCATTGCCTCTATCTGTTGGTGTACCTCAAGGCTCTGTCCTTGGTCCTCTGCTCTTTTCCATCTACACCTCCTCCCTGGGCAAAATCATCAACAGCTTTGGCTTCAATTACCACCTCTACGCTGATGACACTCAGATCTACCTCTCTACCCCTGATCTCTCTCCCCCTGTCCTTTCAAAAGTCAGTGACTGTTTATCTGGCATCTCCTCCTGGATGGCCTCCCACCACCTAAAGATCAACATGTCGAAGACTGAACTCCTACTTATTCCTCCCTCCAATGCCTCCCCACCTCCTGACTTCTCTATCACGGTGGAGGGTATCACCATTTCCCCATCAAACCAAGTTCGCTGTCTTGGAGTTACACTTGACTCTGCTCTTTCCTTCATCCCCCACATCAAGTCTCTTTCCTCCTCCTGCCGATACCAACTGCGTAATATTTCCAGAATTCGGCCATTTCTTACCGCTGTCGCCACAAAACAACTCATACACGCCCTGGTAATCTCCCGACTCGACTATTGCAATAATCTCTTATCTGGCCTCCCTCTGTCCTGCCTCTCCCCCCTACAATCCATCCTGAACGCCTCCGCCAGGCTAATTCACCTCACCCGCCGCTCTGTCTCTGCCGCTCCCCTCTGCGAGTCCCTTCACTGGCTCCCCATCCACTGCAGAATTAAGTTCAAAATCCTTATCCTTACCTACAAAACCCTCACTAACTCAGCGCCCCACTACCTGTCCTCACTAATCACCAAATACACCCCAGCCCGCTCCCTAAGGTCAAACAGTGACCTGCGCCTAGCTTCTCACCGCATCACCTCTTCCCATGATAGACTGCAGGATTTCTCACGCGCAGCCCCCACTCTCTGGAACGCTCTCCCTCGTACTGTCAGACTTTCCCCTAACTTCTCTTCCTTCAAACGCTCCCTTAAAACGTTCCTATTTAGGGAAGCCTACCACCCAACTCACTGACGCAACCATCAATCACTCTCACCTTACAGTCCTCTCTTCCTGTTTCCAACCCCAACCCTCCCAGATTGTGAGTTCCTACGGGAATAGGGCCCTC
Organism: Leptobrachium leishanense; assembly: GCA_009667805.1. Classification (NCBI taxonomy): domain Eukaryota; kingdom Metazoa; phylum Chordata; class Amphibia; order Anura; family Megophryidae; genus Leptobrachium; species Leptobrachium leishanense. Next base: position 11,754,271 of record CM019066.1, read on the forward strand.
ATCTCCTCCTGTACTGTTTGTCAAATGTTGTTCAATGTATTGTAACCCTGTCTATACTGTGCTTATTGTACAGCGCTGCGGAATATGCTGGCGCTTTATAAATAAAGAATAATAATAATAATAATAATAGGAATACAGGGTTTTATTTATTAGAACACATGAGGAAGTTAAACAGAAAGCAATACCGATACAAATGAATAAGCAGAAGAGTGAGGCAGGAAAACTGGGAGACACTGGATATTAATAAACACAGGAGGCAGGGTTAAGAAAATGAGCTAAGAAATAGGACAGACTCTGAATATATATTACTAAAGAAAAGCAGGAGAATAAGGATTACAGAGAACAGGTTATAGATACTGAGAGGGATAGAAAGGGTTAACTAAGCACATTCACTACAGACTGAAAACAAACGGAGTTTAAATAAAAAGCAATGATATAACTGGGTATGGTGGGGATCCAGGAGGTATTGGGAGTTGCAATCCAGAGAAATAATACGTCCAGAGATATTGGGAGCAATGATCCATGGAAAAATGAGTGCAGTCCAGCAACAGAAATAAACATATGGGAGCAAAAGCAAAGTTCTTGAGATAAAGCAAGGTACTATATGTGGTATCCAAGGGGTTATTCTATAAGCGAGCCCAGGTCCATAACCGTAGGTCAAGGGGTTTTAGAAGGCCAGCAGAATCCATATATTCAGGTGCAAAAGAGTTCAGGAAACCAGGGGAGCAGGTCAGGCTTTAACAGCAGGTTAACACTGGAATGTGCACGACGATGCAGAAGCATTGCATTATGGGTCCTTTAGTGTTTTGTAGGGGAGAGCTAGGTGATTATTGAAAGCACCTGAGACAACAGCAGAATCATGGATAGGCTAGGTTACGCAGGATGGAACATGTAAGTGCTGCAAGGGTTAATGCAATGTTTTATTAGTCTTTTTGCCTTTCTTGCGGGCACGGCGCCGCGGGTTATGACACACACTGACCTACAAAGCCCTCACAAACTCAGCTCCCCACTACCTGTCCTCACTAATCAGCAAATTCACCCAAGCCCAACCCTAAGGTCAGTGACCTGTGTCTAGCTTCTCCCCGCATCACCTCTTCCCATGATAGACTGCAGGATTTCTCACGCACAGTCCCCATCCCCTGGAACTCTCTCCCTCGTACGGTCCGACTTTCCCCTAATTTCCCTTCCTCAAACGCTCCCTTAAGACATTCCTATTTAGGGAAGCCTACCACCTGACTCACTGATGCACCTCACTGCCCCAACCAGTCCATCACTCTCACCTTGCAGTCCTCTCCTACTGTTCCCTGCTAGATTGTAAATTCCAACGAGAATAGGGCCCTCGTTTCCTCCTGTGCTGTATTGCCAAATGTAATTTGGTCTCAATGTATTGTAACACTGTCTATATTGTACCTGTTGTTCATCGCTGCGGAATACGTCGGTGCTATATAAATAAAAATAATAATGATGTTTGACGTGCTGACGCTTTTTAAAATCAGTTGGGGAATGTCTCTAACAGACATCTCCCCAGTTGATCTTGCACAGAGTCTAGAACTCTAGTATCTCCGTTTGGCCAGTAGATGGTGACATCTGCCTGCTAAAAAGTTTATTACAGTAAGGACTACATTGAGAATATTCCCAGATCTTTCTTACAGTATAATGTATTAAAATGATTTTCCAATAAACCATTGGTTCCTGACAGTGGTTTTTGGGAAATCACTAGGTAGTGCAGAGGTTAATTTTGTAACCACTCTGTTATTCAAAGGAAAGACCTGGAAATTTCAGACTGATCTTTCATTAACTTATTTTTACAAATTTTTTATTCTATTAGCGTTTTTTTTCCCGCTAATTCCCTATAAAATGTATTTTTTCGCTGCACAATACTCAGGACGCCCTCTCAGTATAATGTTTGCACAGTGTGTAGAGCAGTGTGTAGCACAGCGTCCTATGAGGACACACTATAACAGAGATCTACTGCTTTCAGTCCCTGCACCTGAGGCTGTGTCTACACATCAGGACTCCGTGACATTATATAATTATGTGTTTTCTTAAGAAATCCAGTTGGGAACTCAGAGACCCAGACTTTATATCTATGGGATTTCATTATCAACCATTTCTTAAAAAAACCTGAATAATTAATGAACATTTTGCTCACTCTATTGATTGTACACCTTGTAAATATTTATTAACTATTTGTATCTGTTACTTTACATCCACATCTCAGCACTCAGCATTTCCTTATAAATAAATGACAATCTCATGACTTTTTAATGGTGTATAGGTTTGCCTCAAGGAACGCAAGACGAATGGCTGGAGAAATCTGTATTAGCTCCTATATGGGGAAAAAGAAAGGGAAATAAAGTAACTGATGGAAATAAGAACCAACAGCAAATATAGATAATTTTTTTTCATGTTAACAAAATAATTTTTTTTTTTTTATTTTTTTTAATTGAAGAGTTTTTTATTTCAACTACAAGCGATACAGAGTGGCATAAAACAGTTTCAAATAAGTAAAAGCTGAACAGTGTGATACAGTGTCATGGAGCTGATGTAACGCTACATGCTTCAAACCCCAAGAGACTTTATGTTCAATTTATATTGTGTGTTTTTAAATATATATTAAATCTTTTGGTTTTAGTTTAAATTAGTTAAGTGTAAAATGGCATAACTTTAGTTTTAAATATACTTATATTCCTGTAGGTAAATGTGTTTCTGTATAGCCAGTAAACAAGCTTTACTGCTGTGTAATTTATGCAACAGGGCTTTCCCCTTATCTGGCCGCATGTTTAATTCAAGTGATCTGTGATAGTGTTTGTCTTTAATCTGATGTGTTAGAACAATGGATTATGCAAATGTTGTGTGAGCTAAAGGCTAAAGAATATAAAGAATGTTTATTGTAAATATCTAACTGACATAATGTAATTAGCATATTGGTAGGACGAGGTGCGTCATTTATGCAATTTATGACTGTTGGATTTCAGCATAAATGGTGGCGTTTTTGTTCATTAAAGGTCAGAACTCTCAGAGCTCAGAGAGAGAGAGAATCCTGTTTTAAAGCATACAGCCGCGTCTGGTGTTTTATTTCAAACTACGCTACACTCCACACTCAACCTCAGAAGGCACAGAGCGGCCCTCTGGAAATTCCTAATGGCTCCAGGGCAGAGAATCAGAAGCAGGCGGGTCAAGCTGCTCGAGGCACTGAGGACAGATCTCCCAGTAGCCGGGCTGACCGCAACGAAGGGGTGTCTGGAGAGCCAGGACAGACAGAAGAGAACGGTTCCGTCACATTGGTGGCAAGCGGTGGGATAGAGGCTCTCCAACACTAAGACACCCCAAGATGGCCAACTATGCAGCCTGCAAGCGAGACACCCTGAGAGACCTGCTGGAGAGCCAAGGAGGGATTGCCGGATCCAAGGACAAAGATGCCCTAATCATAGAGCTAACCGAAATGGACCAAAGACCCCGGTCAGCTGAGGAGCTATTCCAGCAGAGGGTCCGGCAATGAATGGCCCTGTATGGGAGTGATACGTCCAAGGAAGCCATTAGTCGGGCCACCTCAGACATAATGCTGCAGGATGCCCGGCAGGAAAGGGTGCTGAAAAGAGAGCGGGACAGCCAGGAGAGGGAGCGTGAGCGGCAGCACGAACTCTGGGTGGCTGAGCTGTGAGGTAGACAGAGGCAGTTTGAGGCCCCGGAGCCTCTGGATTGGGACGATTATGTGGTGCCGGCTGAAGTGCAGACCACGGCACAACATGCCTCTGGCCTCTACCGCCAAGAACCAGAGGATTACTGGCAGACGATTGTGGATGAGACAGCTGTTTCCACCAGTGTGACCCAGCAAGACGGTTGGGCACTTTTGGAGGAGGACTGCCTCGGGACAGGGGGCGAAACTGACGTCCCCACGAGAGAGTTGTGGGGATGTGGGCAGAGTACCTAGATTGGCCCCAATGTGCTCCCAGCCAAGGATGGCTGAGGGAGCTTTAAGACCTGGATATGGCGATGACAGAGGCCGGGGACTGTCCGGCAGAAGGAGCGGACAGTCTGGACGGGACAGAGGAACCTGAGGAAATGGAGCCGGAAGTGCTCCTACATTTTCCCGTCTTGCCCGCCATGGAAGAAGTGGCGTTGTTGCACGAAGCACTGCAGGTGCTAAATTGCCAGGATGAGCCTGGGGTTGCCCATGTCATGCCTGAACAACTGACGGACGGGTCCGGATGGCCCTCTCCATCTCCAATGCAAGTGGAGGAAGACCTCCCCCTGTCCCCACCAGCGGACACTACTCTTGTGTCCAACCCCCCAGCAGAAGTGCTGGCTACAGGGCAGAGCGCTGCTGGCCTCTGCCCACACCCTAATATACATCTGGAGAGCCTCGAAGGTGATCTCCATGAGCTGCCTCTCCAGCAGCCGGTATCCCCACTGGGAGTGAATGAAGCCACCCCCCAGCAGACGTGCTGGCTACAGGGCAGAGCACAGTCGGTCTCTGCCCATCCTTTCAACCACTTGTGCCGGAGGCCTTGGTGGCCCCCTGTTCTTCTCTGATCCTCCCCGCTTCACTGGAGCAGCAAAACGAGCTTCAGAGAGTGGATAAAGATGACTTCGCTCCCCCACAGCAGTTTGTGATGCCGGGAGTGGAGACAGATGATTTTCAAACCCCTGCGCTGGGGGCATCGGTCACCCCATGTTCCCCCCAGCTGCTGACTAGAGCACCAGGAGCGGGTGCAGTTGGCACATTTTTCACACTGTATTTTGATAACCTGAGCGGAGGTACAGGCGGGACCTCTCCCCAGCAGCAAGCCCTTTTTCCAGGAGGGGGTACCAGCAATGTGGTGTACCCACAATGGCCCGGGAGAACAGGAGGGTCCCTCAATGCGCTACTAAGGCTGGTAGTTTTCCCGAGCCAGGACAGCTGGAGAAGAGTGGGGGCTTGCCTCCTCCCGACAGACTATGGACCCACAACCCTCCAGCAACCGTCAGACCCCGCTGACTTTGCTTATGTGCCCACAACCTGGAACTTTGAAGATGGCACAGAAAAGGGACAAGGTGAGAGGTCTCGTCAGTGGCAAGCGATCCGTTTGGGATCTAAGCTTGCCCTGCCGTTCTGGAAGGGGGGACATATGTCATGGAGCTGATGTAACGCTCCATGCTTCAAACCCCAAGAGACTTTATGTTCAATTTATATCGTGTGTTTTTACTGTAAATATATATTAAATCTTTTGGTTTTAGTTTAAATTAGTTAAGTGTAAAATGGCATAACTTTAGTTTTAACTATACTTATATTCCTGTAGGTAAATGTGTTTCTGTATAGCCAGTAAACAAGCTTTACTGCTGTGTAATTTATGCAACAGGGCTTTCCCCCTTATCTGGCTGCATGTTTAATTCAAGGGATCTGTGATAGTGTTTGTCTTTAATCTGATGTGTTAGAACAATGGATTATGCAAATGTTGTGTGAGCTAAAGGCTAAAGAATATAAAGAATGTTTATTGTATATATCTAATTGACATAATGTAATTAGCATATTGGTAGGACGAGGTATCATTTATGCAAATTATGACTGTTGGATTTCAGCATAAATAGTGGCGTTTTTGTTCATTAAAGGTCAGAACTCTCAGAGCTCAGAGAGAGAGAGAATCCTGTTTTAAAGCATACAGCCGTGTCTGGTGTTTTATTTCAAACTACGCTACACTCCACACTCAACCTCAGAAGGCACAGAGAGGCCCTCTGGAAATTCCTAACGGCTCCAGGGCAGAGAATCAGAAGCAGGCAGGTCAAGCTGCTCGAGGCGCAGAGGACAGATCTCCCAGTAGCCGGGCTGACCGCAACGAAGAGGTGTCTGGAGAGCCAGGACAGACGGAAGAGAACGGTTCCGTCACATACAGGTTGTGCTTTCCGAGTATTAACTAGAAGCATGATATACGTTTAAGCATTTAGGACTATCGATACGCAACTGCTGCGGAAGACTATGCGATTGAACCCGTGTGGTTCAGTGATACAACGGAACGCTCTCAACAACACGCAGCAGATTGGTAATACGTAGTCCAAGTTCGAAAGAGTGAGATCTCTTCTGAGTATTACAGTGTCTGTGGGGCGGAATGTCACCTGTTTACCCCTCAAGTATAAGGGCTACTAGATGAGGACATGCGATTTACTAGTAAAGGATTCTTACAAATAGAAAAATAACAAAAAAAAACACTTGCATTTGTGATTGTATGATTAACTCAAAACTCATGTAATCTGTTCCACTGGCAGTGTCAATGCCGGTGGCTACTTATTATATGTTTGGAATTGAAATGCACTAGATGCCTATAAAGGATCTAAGAAGTGAGGTGAAACATATATAACAAGGAGATGTTAATGAAGAGGAAGGTGAGATAAACGGAGTATCAATATATGGAGAAGTAGAGAATGAAAAAGAAGAAAGAAGCAAAAGGAGTGAGAAGAAGATAGATGTCGAGGAGTAAGGCAAAGTATTTAGTACAGTTACAGAACTCAGTGGAAGTAGAGAAAAGGGAAGAGGGAAAAAAAGGGGGTGGGGAGAGGGCTGGGAAGGGGGGGAAGGGTGGTGATATTAAGAATGTGTCATGTAATATGTTAATGATATAGAACGCGCTGCTATTTTTTGCTTTAAAATAATTCTATTTAAGGGCATGAAGAACTCAATCCATATACTATTATTATTATTACTGTAGATACTCGAGTATACCGCTAGATTTTGGGGACAAAAATTTACTTTAAAATTAGAGTAGTCGCGTTTTATTTGAGACATCTGCATCGAGTGTAAAAAAATAAAATAATTGCTCGGGATCCCAAGTATCCCGGAAGTCCCGGTAGTGTCGCTGAAGTGAATGCGGGCTCCCTGATGCTTGCAAACACTTCAGGAACTCCCGGATTCGGGAGAGGTGGGATCCATCACGGCTAGAGGGCACACTCGGTTTAAGTCAATCATTCACCTCGCTTGCCTCCGCCGGCCATCTAATCGCTAGTAAAGAAGACGGATGGCCGGCGGCTTCATACTTAGTAACAACTGCAATCATTCTAGAGCAGAGCACCCTGGCCTGAGGGGAGCCTGACTGTGTTAAGAGAACCTGGAAGGATTTTAATGGTTTACCAGTACAGTAAAATTTTGCTCCACGCGTTATATTCGAGTCTTGAGTATTCTCTCATTTCCATAATAAATCTATATCCATCTCGCTATATTCGGGTCGCGTTATACTCGAGTATCTACAGTAGTCAGTATCTATGAATCTAAGCTATAGCTCATGGTATCTGAAGCATACTATAAAGGTCTTCTACTAGCACAGGATCATTCCAGGTATATACTGAAACAAAAAACCTAAAAACTAAAGTAGATTTATTAGAAGCAAGACTAGTCACTGTCTCGGCCCTTGTATTGGCCCAAGCAGGGGTCTGGACAAGGGCGAGCACATCATGGATGAAAAGCTGGAACAGAGACCGGAATTTGATGTAATGTGGAATTTGATAAATGTGGAAGACCAGCTCCAGTCTGGAATAAGGGCATGAATATCATGGAATTGCTCTGGTGTGGATTAAGGGCATGAATATCAACGAACCGCTCTGGCATGGATTAAGCATATGAATGTGGAAGAGCAGATCAAGGCTGGATTAAGGGCATGAATGCTGAAGAACTGCCCATGCCTGGATCAGTGGCATGAACATGGAAAATCATCTCAGGGCTGGATTAAGGGCATGAATGTGGAAGATCATCTCAGGGCAGGATTAAGGGAATGACTGAGGAAGATCATCTCAGGGCAGGATTAAGGGCATGACTGTGGAAGAACTGCTCAGGGCTGGATTAAGAGCATGAATGAGGAAAATCATCTCAGGGCAGGATTAAGGGCAAGAATGTGGAAGAACTGCTCAGTGCTGGATTAAGGGAGACCATTAAGGGAGAATGTGGAAGACCATCTCAGATCTCAATTAGGGGCATGAATGGGGAAGAGCAGCTCAGGGATGGACTATGGACAAGAATGTGGAAGATCTGCCCAGGGTTGGATTAAGGGCATGAATGTGGAAGACCAGCTCAGAGTGAATTCAGGCCATGAATACTGGAGGACTGCTCAGGACTGGATTAGGGGCAGAATGTGGAAGCCTGGGTCTGGTCGGGATTAAGGGCATTAATTTGGAAGACCAACGCACAGCTGGATTAGGGGTATGAATGTCGGAGAAGTGCTCAGGGTTGGATTACAGGCACGAATAAAGACCATCTCAGAGCTAAATTAAGGGCATGAGTGTGGAAGACCAACTCAGAGATGGACTATGGGCATGAATGTGGATGACCTGCTAAGGGCTGGATTAAGGGCATGACTATGAAAAAACAGCTCAGGGCTGAATTACTGGCATGTATTTGGAAGACCAGCTCTAGGCTGGATTAGGGGTATGAATGTGGAAGACCAGCTCATGGTTGGATAAGGGGTATGAATGTGGAAGACCAGCTCACGGTTGGATTAGGGGTATGTGGAAGACCAGCTCACGTTTGGATTAGGGGTATGATTGTGGAAGACCAGCTCATGGCTGAATTAGGACAATGAATGTGGAAGACCAGCTCATGGTTGGATTAGGGGTATGAATGTGGAAGACCAGCTCACGGTTGGATTAGGGGTATGAATGTGGAAGACCAGCTCACGGTTGGATTAGGGGGATGAATGTGGAAGACCAGCTCACGGTTGGATTAGGGGATGAATGTGGAAGACCAGCTCACGGTTGGATTAGGGGATGAATGTGGAAGACCAGCTCATGGCTGAATTAAGGGGATGAATGTGGAAGACCAGCTCACAGTTGGATTAAAGGCATGAATTCAATCTACACATAACTAAAAAAAACAGAATGCGTTGCTTATTTGGAATCAGCTGCAGCCATAGACCCACATTACTATTGTTTTAACAGGACAACATAGGAACAATACATGTATTCACATATGACTTTGCGAGAGAGTGGTAGGAGCTTTGGTGGCAATTCTTCTAAATTCTTTGAAAACTAGCTCATAAAAAATGATCCCTGATCTCTCCTTATGTCAAGAAATTAAATCAATGTATATCTTTTTACTTAATTTTTTTAAAATATTAAATAGTATTGTTTTAAATGTTTCTAAATCCCGATAAATCTTGTGCTTCTCATTAAAAAATGAAGGCTCGTTGATCAGTCAATATCTATCACATATAGAACCAACAACTAGGACCAGGAACAAGTCTGCTTTTTATTTGTTATTTTCCCCTCGTGGATAAATCTCGTCTCTAATACTGTAAGAAATTCAGATAATTTCATCGAATTATTGTCATTTTAGGTGAGCTACAAATTCTTTATCTTAAAGTTTCTGCTGGATACGATGATTAAATTGAGTAAAAAAAAAATGTAATTTGTGGGGTTTTTTCCCCCTTAAAACGGGCAAAAAAATCCCAGATACTGACTTTTCCGACGTCTTTTCCGACGTCTTTTCCGTCCAGTTATCTACGAGCGTCTAGGAGTACCTGGAATTTAAAGGTACACTAACAGCTTATCTGTGTTTATTGTCAGGAAATCTGAATGTTAAACAGTTTCCTTTGCTAAAGCATGTCTGAGCTAAATACCTTGTATTCGGAAACTTTGAAGTCGCCAAGAGATGATTCCGAAACGTCTTTGGGAGCAGACGTTTCCATGAATAGACTGTGTGTATTGAACAGAAAACTCCTTTGATCACAGAAAATCATTTGCTCACATCTATACCTATTTTGGTTTTTTTTCTTCTTCCCCCAAATACATTGGGAATATCAGTGGTCGGAGGAGCTAATTCAGCCAGACTAGCTGATTTGAGCCATCTGTTCGTAATGTAATTAAATAACGACCCTGTAATCAGGGTGGCTCTGCTAATTTCTTTCATCATTCCCAATTTTGTATCCATTAGAACCCGAGGAGATAAATAAAGAATTTCCCGTTTCTTCCCTATCGGCCTCGTCAACCAGAAACAAACAGATGTGTGTGTGTGTGTTTCTCTGTATATTTACCATAAAATATTTTCATATTCGCCGAATAATCACCAAATATTCCTCCCAACTTATCAATGCCACAAAACCATTGAAAATGTTCGGCGAAGTTTCGGTGCTCAATCACTCTGCGCACTTCGGTGAGATTCAGTGAGTTCAATTCGCCAACCTGGCGGTGAATGCAGAAGGTCATCCAAGTGCGCCGAATGGATACGTCAAACGTCACTGATAAACCCGGTGAACGCATCCGTCAAACGCAGCCGATAAACCGCGGGACACGGACAACGATCCACTGAACTCCGCTGAACAGATTGCCGAACGTCTCCGATCAGCCGCCGAATGCTGCCGGACAGGGGTAATAAATAACAAAATTTAAAAAAAACTAGATTTTTAAAAGGCGTTTAAGACAAAAAAAAACGCATGATAATGCACGGAAACAATGCTTAAGGAACTATGAATAATAATAATAAAAAGGTCTTTTACGGAATTAAAAAAAAAAACATTAAAAAAAAATCTGAAAATTACAGACGAAAAAATATAAAATTCTAAAAAAATAAATCAATAAAAAGACCTTTTGCTGCAAATGAAAAGAAAAAACGGTTGAACAAAAAATTAACGAGTAAAGGAATTTTATTTTACATTGAAACTTATGGGATTCGCCTGTTTAAACCTGGGAACGAAAGCACCGAAAATCTGGGCAATTCGCAAACTTTTTGGTGCAGTTCGGTATTTTTGGTATAGATTAACCATTACTTCCTCTATGGGGAATTTTACTGCCGTTATAAATCACCGAATTGCACTTTATTTCGCTGGCAATTTGCAGTATTTGGCGAACTGACAGCTTTTTGATTAGCCGTATGGCCCCGAAACTACACCGTACGGGGAAATTCACTGTTCTGTGCAATATTGTGGCCAATTCAACGCTTTTTATATAACCCTGAGTGTATTTTTTGGAACATCAACTGGTAGTGAAAGGGTTAAAGATGACCATGATGCATTATTGCAGCAGATACCGGCTGGGCGGAGTAGACATCACTGCTCTGCATGGAGAGAGCCTGTGGAGACATAGGTTTGATCCCAGCAAGAGCACCTCTCCAGTAAGTGTCCTTGGCAAGACACCTAACGGTACATACTCGCCACCCAGGACATACTTGAAAACGAGAGAAATCTCAATGTATCCTTCCTGGTAAAATCTTTTCCCAAAAAAAAACCAAACTGAACACCGCTAGAATAACCCTTTAGATTATTTTTGTGTTTGGTTAAAATAATGTATTCTTTACTTGTTAGTTTGTATTAAAGTAGTCTATATATATATATATATATATATATATATATATATATATATATATATAAATGTCTATAACATGCATCGTGGCTCCGCAGCAGACTCAGGGTCGGTCAACCCTTTTGATTGTCTGCAGGGCAACACATTATCCATTCATCAGCAAGCAGTGGAATGCTAAAGGTTTAAATGAGCTTGTAAAAGGATATTGCTTGTCCTGAAACCTAATGTTACAGTCTGCAAAGTATAAACATTATAGGGGTTCTTCAGAAAGGGACGAACTTGCCACCGAATTGCACCGGATGGTGAATTTCCCTGTACGGTGTAATTTCGGCGAATTGACAAAAAAATACGGTGCAGTTCACCGCAATTCAGCGATCTCCGGTGGCAGTGAAATTGTCCCATAGAGAATTAAGGGTTAATCTATTCACAGAACGCTGAACTTCACCAAAGTGAAATGCCCTGATTTTCGGTGCCTCGGTTCGACAGGTTTAAACAGACGAATCCAATAGGATTCAATGTAAAAAATATTAGTTTTTATTACTTTTTATTCAACTGTTTATTCTTTTCATTTGCGGCAAAAAGGCCTTTTTATTTATTTAGTTTTCAGAATTTTTTAGGCAAAATCTTTGATTCCCACTTTTTTAAAAATATATTCTGTAACTGGTTTATTATTTTTATAGGGCATTTTTAATTATTTCCATGCATTTTCATTGTTCTAAACACCTTTTTTAAAATAGCAAAGTTCCGTTTTGTTTTTTTATCAGTTCGGTGACACCACCCCCTAGGGTGAGACCCTAAAAAAGAAAAAAAAAATTCTTTTACACAAAAATATTTTGCCAGGAAGAATACATTGAGCTTTCTCCCATTTTCAAGTATGTCCTGACTAGGCAAGGCCTAGGCTGGCACTTTCCAGGGGGCGTGAAAAAAAACACCACTAAAGGGGATATTCACAGAGCACTGAAATGACGCAGACATTTCAGTGTTCTGTTGTTCCCCGCACTTTGGGGAATCAGATTTCCCTGGTGAATTCACCACAGGGTCCCTGAACTGCAGGGAATCAGCCACCGAATGCTGCCGCAAACCCGTCGCCTGCTGTTTTCAAAAAAACTACTGAACGAAAATGTCTGGAATTAACATATTAGATCCTATGACTGATAATAAAAAGGTCTGTTACAGAAAAAAAAGAAAAACCGCTATTAGAAAAAAAATTGAAAAAGCGTAAAAGATACTAAAAAAATAAACGGTTTATTAAATATTGGATAAAAACGGGAATAATTTTACATTGAAACCTATGGTGTTCGCCTGAATAAACCTGCCGAAAGAAACCACTGAACATCAGGACATTTCCCTGAACAGATTAACCATTACTTCTCTATGAAGACTTTCACAGCCTTCGAACAGACACCGTACTTGCTGGCAGTTCGCCAAAATTTGTGTGTGAGCATATGAGAGAGCTCCACAGCAAAAAACCTTACAGTAATGTGTGCTGTGTATTATGAGCATTCAGTGTTATATGGGAGTACTGCTTTATGAGGAAAACTAGTTAAAAAAAGAAACCGTAAAACTCGGGGGGGGGGGGCGTGACACCATGAGTTACCGCACCGGGTGACACCAACCCTAGTTACGCCACTGTATCAGAGTTCAGTTTTTTTTCCTGCAGTTCGCTGGTCTTTGGCGTCAGTTCGCTTTTCTTCGGCGTCAGTTTGCTGGTCTTCGGTGGTCAGTTCACTGGTCTTCAGGGGTCTTCAATGGTCAGTTCGGTGACTCCATCTTCGGCACACTTCGGGGACCCGGCGGTGAATATTGAATTTACCACAGGGCCTGCAAAAGTGCACCGATCGAGATAGCACCGAAAGGTCAGTGCTTTCTGAATAACCCCTTATGTATTTTTCATCAATGATATATACTGTATGTGTCATTTTCATGTTCTATGTCTCCATATTACATTGTAGAGGGCCACAAAATATGTAAGGGGACACATAACTGATAATTAAGTTTAAAGGGACACTATTCACACTGACCAATTTATAGTTTTAAAGTGGTCAGGATGTGAGGAGTGCCCCTCCTTCTCCCCTCTCCAACTACCCCGATTTGGTGAAAATGTTGGGTGAAGTGAAGGAGTTTCCACCATCCCACCCAGCATCACAAGCAGCCGGGATTTCGAATTTCCCGGCTGCTGGTCACCAGATCGGTCGCTAGTGACGTCAGCATGCAGAGAGCGCAGAAAATCTTCAGGGACTTCTGGGTTCGGGAATCCCTGAGCCGAAGAGGAGGAGCAGAGAGTGGCGAGGGAGAAAAGGTGAGCAAAATTACCAAAAATAATAAAAAATTATTGGGCAGACCCCGATGGCAGCCTCAGCTTAATTATTTAAGGGCAACAAAAGGGAACTCTATTTTATAATGGACTACCCCTTTAATAGAATCCATATTATCTGTATAAAGCTGCGCTAAGCACCCCGACCTTAGTGATATATGTGGCCGCTTTATTGTCTTTTCCCCCGTGTCAGCTGTTGTACACAAACCCCATCTTAAAGGTATATAAAATAGAAATTTAGGATGTTGTTTTATGACCACATCGGTGTTGGCTTCCACCGTGCATATGTTGCGAGTTAGAGCAGAAGACGGAGGAATTGAAAGCAGACGGGTGGAGGTATTTATGAGAAGTTCATTTTTTCGAGTTGTGTCACACAGCGAGATCGCAATTCGTAAATATTTCAACCTCTCGACGAGGAATCCATGAAAGGTAACTAACCGCTTCTCAGGAACCATTAGTTTCCATGGCAACCTTTCAAATACTGGGATGTGAAAAAGTATCGTCAACCTATTGTAACCCCGAAATTATAAATCCTAACAGAAATGATGATGTGGGTGGCTTTTCATCTTCTCCGTTTGTCAGGAGAGTAGCGGGTTCGCTTACGTTGCCAGCCAGCCATAATTATATTATTGGTTAATTATTGCTTTATCCATTTTGAGTATTAAGTGAAACATCTGGTTTGCGGAAAACGGATTAATCGTGTCACCATTAAATACAAAGTACCAGGGCTGGGAAGCACTGCAATCTGATAAAGCAATATTAAATAATCGCTTATTTACTCATTAGCAACATTATTATTATTATTATTATTATTATTTTATAAAGCGCCAGCATATTCCGCAGCGCTGTACAATAAGCACAGTACAGACAGGGTTACAATACATTGAACAACATTTGACAAACAGTACAGGAGGAGATGAGGGCCCTATTCCCGTAGGAACTCACAATCTAGGAGGGTTGGGGTTGGAAACAGGAGGAGAGGACTGTAAATGTGTAACGCAGCCCCCTTATTCACGCTAGACCTGCAGTTTGTCAGAAAGCAAATAATCACTTAATCTTCCTGCCCAGCGCTGATCACCCTGATCAGGCACTGTATAGTACCTGATGCAGACAGAAGAGAACATGGAGAAGACATGGAAAGGGATACTGTTATCATCACCAAAAACAAAGGTCCTTCTTCCAGGTTAGCTGGCGATGGAGAGCCGCTAAAGCGGAGTCGGCAACCTTGGCGTTCCAGATTTATTTATTTATAAAGTATTTTACCAGGAAGGATACATTGAGATTTCTCTCGTTTTCAAACATGTCCTGGGTTCAAGAACATTGAAATGTTACAGAAATACAAAGTAATAAATGCAAGATCTTAAAAACAAAATACCAATATACAGATTAACACAGAAAATAAATAGGTAGGAAATATAGTTACTATGTTACATGTTTACAGGTGCATTCTGTATATAGTCACTATGTTACATGTTTACAGGTGCATTCTGTATATAGTCCCTATGTTACATGTTTACAGGCGCATTCTGTATATAGTTACTATGTTACATGTTTACAGGTGCATTCTGTATATAGTCACTATGTTACATGTTTACAGGTGCATTCTGTATATAGTCACTATGTTACGTGTTTACAGGTGCATTCTGTATATAGTCACTGTTACATGTTTACAGGTGCATTCTGTATATAGTCACTATGTTACATGTTTACAGGTGCATTCTGTATATAGTCACTATGTTACATGTTTACAGGTGCATTCTGTATATAGTCACTATGTTACATGTTTACAGGTGCATTCTGTATATAGTCACTATGTTACATGTTTACAGGTGCATTAAGCCCTGGTCGGGCGAAACCGTCGAGATATGTCTCCTCTCTTTTGGTTTTAACAGTTCTATCTTGCAACTTCTCTTTGTGGACCTTGCCCCATGGTTTATATTGGGTGTTTATTTAGCATACCTGTGCTTTTGGTTATGTAGGTGGCTTGAACCACCGAGGTATAGCGAGCTTCCATTGTTATGTGTATGTGGTTGTTACCATACTTGTTACAGCGACTCCTTGTCTCTCTGGGTGGCTTGATCCACCTGTATGCTGGCAGCTCGTTTTGCTTACTAGCAAGTCTCATTACTTTTATTTGGTACTGCATTAACCCTTCTATTTCGGGCTATCGTCCACATATCTACTTTTTCATTCTTTTTTACATTGTCAGATGCTTATTTACCAATTAAATTATTTTCATTACCACTCTTGTTGCACTTTGTGCAAACTGTTCTTGAATTCTGTATATAGTCACTGTTACATGTTTACAGGTGCATTCTGTATATAGTTACTATGTTACATGTTTACAGGCGCATTCTGTATATAGTCACTATGTTACATGTTTACAGGTGCATTCTGTATATAGTCACTATGTTACATGTTTACAGGTGCATTCTGTATATAGTCACTATGTTACATGTTTACAGGTGCATTCTGTATATAGTCACTATGTTACATGTTTACAGGTGCATTCTGTATATAGTCACTGTGTTACATGTTTACAGGTGCATTCTGTATATAGTTACTATGTTACATGTTTACAGGCGCATTCTGTATATAGTCACTATGTTACATGTTTACAGGTGCATTCTGTATATAGTCACTATGTTACATGTTTACAGGTGCATTCTGTATATAGTCACTATGTTACATGTTTACAGGTGCATTCTGTATATAGTCACTATGTTACATGTTTACAGGTGCATTCTGTATATAGTCACTATGTTACATGTTTATAGGTGCATTCTGTATATAGTCACTATGTTACATGTTTACAGGCGCATTCTGTATATCGTCACTATGTTACATGTTTACAGGTGCATTATGTATATAGTCACTATGTTAGATGTTTACAGGTGCATTCTGTATATAGTCACTATGTTACATGTTTACAGGTGCATTCTGTATACAGTCATTATGTTACATGTTTACAGGTGCATTCTGTATATAGTCACTAGGTTACATGTTTACAGGTGCATTCTGTATTGAGGTATGTTAATAGAGATCTCTTAAGTGACTTAAGACTGGGGGAAGATTTGATGGCGTCTGGGAGGTTATTCCATATTTGCGGTGCTCTGTAGGAAAATGAGGATCGAGCTGCTGTCTTTTTGTATTGTGGTATTGCAAGTAAGGTGCAGGTCCTGGATTGGAGGTTATAGGATGAGGGAACTGCTGGGGGAAGCAGCCTATTCAGGTAGGGTGGTAGCTTCCCAGAAAAGCTCATAAACACCAGGTTGGAAAGGTGAAGGGTGCGTCTAGATTCCAGCGACGGCCAGTTTAGCTCTTTTAACATGTCACAATGGTGGGTCATGTAGTTACATTGTAGCACAAAGTGGCAGATGTTTTGTTTCCCGCAAAGCTTACCCAACCTGATGGTTGGCTGAGCATCATGAGAGATGTCCAAAACATCTGGAGGGGTTGCTGAACCCTGTTCAGGACTTGAGCACTTTACGTACGTAGCGCCTGCACAGAACGATGGATTGGCTGCCTCTCTGAGAGCATTCGCTATTGGGAGTGGTCTAAAGGTCTTGCTTTGCAGTGTTCCCGAAATCCCCATCGTGATTCCCCCTCGTGTAACTCCCCATCATTTCGCCCTCGTTCTGTGAAAACCTTCTTCCTGTGTCTGTGATTAAAACACTCAGGGTTATTCAGAAAAAGGTTAAACCCTGGAGAGCTTTTGAGAAGTGAAAATTCTTTCACCTTTCTCTGTATAGCCCTGCTTAGTGTTTAAACCATCACTTGCCTGTGTTGCCATTTGTCCCCTGCACTGGGACTGTGTCTGCACCCGGTGCCATGAACCTGACAGAGGTTTTCAATGCATCATCAAAGGAACCCCCCCCCCCCGGTCTATTAGTTTTGAGACAGACAGATGATAAGGGGGCGTGTCTTAACTCCTGCATCTTAACTCCTACATCAAAGAAAAAAAACAGCAGAAAGTGTTTTACAATGTCGTTTTTTTAGTAATGCACATGAACTGGTTGCGTAGAGGTAACATCGCTGCTCTTTAACTGTGGAGACTGTGGAGACACAGGTCAGAGCACCTCTCCAGTAAGTGTCCTTGGGCAAGACACCTAACAGTACATACTGGCCACCAAGGACAGGAGAAATCTCAATGTATCCTTCCTGGTAAAATTCTTTATCTTTTTTTAAAAAGCAAAAAAAAAAAAAAAAAAAAAGGGTCCCTTTAAATTGAGAGTCCAAGAAAAAGCAGGGCTGGATTAGGAGGCATCTGAGGCCTACTTCCGGCTGGATGGTTGGGAAAACCTGGATTGGACACCTAAGGGCATGACAGGAAGGGTGCTGCTGGGCTCAAAACTGAGCAGATGTGAGTGTGCGATTTTCTAAGACGCTTTCTCACTAGGACTTTGGTCATGATGACAGCCAGGATTATAAAATTATGGTAGGCTTGATGAGTGTCCTGAATAAATAAGAGAGCATCACTCATAGGGAATACTGAAGAGTTAAAAAACAAGAAGGGGCAATAAAAGAACAAGACCAGAAACCTACTGCGAAAACCACAAATCTCTTCTACGGACTGAACAAGGGATAAAACAGCATTTCCAAAGGAAGAAGAGGACTGAGAGGACACATTTTTAAAGGTATTATTGAACTAAAATATTATTCGAAACCCCATTGGCCGCTTTACTACATGTCTCGATAGGATGGATACAACCCCAGGGTATCCAAGACATAGACATAGCTCACGTCAAATGAGGACATATTCCTTTAGGATGCGGAATGTTGTGTTTCCTGTAAGCTGAGGCAACAACTGACACAACCCATCAATAGATGAGAGAGATGCCGCTTGGCCCCTCGGGAATCCCACGGGAAACACAAACAGGCTGTTTGAAATCCTATCTCTTCTTGAATGTTACAAACAAGCATTAAGACGTCTTACCTTACCAAACATAGCGGCTTCAATGATTTTTCCGCAGCCGAGGTAGGACTGGAAAAACAAATACTGGGAACACAATTTCTTGATCAATATGGAAACCTGAGACGAGTTTCGGTAAGAATTCATGTACCAAAGTACAACCTATTATTGTTTTAATATTACCCTTTATTTATATAGCGCCACAAATTCCGCAACGCTTTACAAGATCAGTGTACGAGGGGTTAATACATTGGAATACCACACATGCATGATACGGCCTGATTCAGGGGGACCCTGTTCCCAAGAGAACTTACAATCTATGAGATGTATGAGTATTTTGTGAGGTAGGCGCAACCATATCGTTAGGTGTCTTGCCCAAAAAACGAGCAAAGTGACACGAAAATACGAAAAATGGTCGATATTCCGAAAAAAAATGTACACGAAAAACGAATCGAGCCGAACCGAATCGAAACAGAAATCGGTCGAAACTAGTCGAATCGAAAAGTTTAAAAATCCGAAAAATCGAACCGAATCGAACCGAAAAAAAAATCGGTGCACAAGCCTACCGAGCAGCAAATCATATCACCTGTGCTGTGCTTCAGATATTCTGCAAACCTGGCCTGTTGGGGATACTTGAGGACAGCGCTTGGGATGGAACCACTGATCTAGAACACCACTTGAAGATTGTCCACATTCAACGCAATGCCCTCTTCAACACAGAGTGTTCAGTTGCTATGAGGCTGGTCAGTCCTTTTAACGGAAGCAGCACGGCTATCCATCATTTTAGACACTTGCATAAATTAATATGAAGCGTCCTACAGCCTTAAAGTCTCTCAATGTAAGTGGGGGGGGGATTATAAAAACGGGCAGAGCTCGAGTACAGCAGGGATTTACAAATCTAGAATTCCAAAACAACAGAGACCTCAAACAACAATTTATTGGATTAAGGATCGGCTTCCTCCCATCCATGCTGCTCCTTTTACCTGCATTTACTTCATTCGGAGCCACTTTGATGGAAACACATGTTTTATATGAACTGATATTAAGATGAATTTTCGTCTACAAAAAGCACGAAACTAGGGGAGAACATTCTTAAAACATGATGTAAAGAGTCTCAGGCTTAAGAAATAAAAATAGCAGCGAGCCTGGCGCTGGACCAAAGGGAACATTCGGGATCCATTATTAAGTTTATCAGGGGTTACCTGACGTCTCGCAAAATGTGCTTCTGTTCTGCATAAAGCTTTATATAGAATATGAACGGAGCTTACCATCTCCATATATGAAGTCATGGGAACACATCAAGGTTTTGAAAAGATGCACATAGGAATGGCATGTGCTGGAGATTTGTTTTTTGTGCCAGGCAGTGTGTATCAAACAAAGTGACACACTAATATTTTGCTGATGCGCCTTTTATTGTGATCCCGGCACGCATTCGCCGTGACATTGTTTCACAGCATTTATTTGTGTCCAGAGTGACATTAATTTGTGGCCAAGATCTTGTATGGATGATGGGAGAGTCGGACGCTGCATAAAGTCTTCTCCAGCACATTATCCCAAAGATTCTCAATGGGGTTAAGGTCTGGACTGTGCGGTGACCAATCCATGTGTGAAAATTACGTCTCATGCTCCCTGAACCACTCTTGCATAACGTGAGCCCGATGAATCCTGGCATTGCCATCTTGGAATATGCCCGCTGTGCCATCAGGGGAAAAAAACCCATTGATGGAAAAACCTGCTCATTCAGTATATTCAGGGAGTCACATTACCTCATTTTTTTTGCAGCAGAAATGTCACTGCAATAATTATCCAATGGAAGGCTCGCACCTATTGGTTTAATTACATCCAGAGCGCCAAACTGATTTGCAACTGGATACAGTATATCCTGTACTATATTGTGTAGTCGTGCAAGAGTTGGCAACCTTGGCCCTTCAGCTGTTTTGGAACTACATCTCACATGATGCTCAACTGCTGATTAGGCATGGGAAATGTAGTTCCAATACATCTGAAAGAGCAAGGTTGCTGACTCCTGATGTATTGAATGGCTTCGAGCAGTGAAGGCAAACCTTGACACCACAGATGTTTCGGACCTACATGACCCATGATGCGTCCACCTCATGTGATAGTAATCATGGGACATGTAGTTCCGCAACATCTGGGGTGCCAAGGTTCACATCACTGGCTTACAGGAAATCCCTATACACTTATTACTGCTTAACCAACCTATGCCTCCCACCCTGCATGCCATCGTATGACTATTGGTAACATCAAGCTCAGTGCGGGCGAGCCTTGGAACCCCATTGCGCTCCTTACTGAACCTCACGATGGGGGCCCCCTTTAAACAGCTTTTCGGCCCCTTCTAAAACAAAAAAGAACATAACAGTTCCACAGCAATAAAACTCACAGTAATGTGTGGTTTGTATGAGAGTATCTGTCACGTCTGCGGCTCAGAGGGGGCCCCGGCACCCAGCGGCGCCATCGACAAGCCGGGTACCAGGAGTTGTGCCGGCTTCCGGAGCTCACAGGGCTGGTCAGGAGGTGGGCGCGCGGCATGATGACGCGAGCCCGCCAGGGTTTAACCCTTTCGCTGCTGAGGCGTTTCACGCCTCTGTGGTGAGGTCATTTTTACCGATTTTGCTCATCATGTTTAAACGTGTTTTGAAGGCTTATTTTAGTATATGACCCAGACATATTATAGATCGTTCTTTCTGGCAGACTCGGCAAATTCATAATATGTCATTATATGTATACGTCATGACCTGTCTGTATATTATAACAAAAAATGCAATAAAATAATTCAAATTCACGTGTAAAGTGTTTTTTTTCACATTTTAATATGTGAGCAATTGTGGTTATATTTTGTATGGGATGCGCTTGTTAAAAAAATTAGAAATGGGTTCTCGTTACATTTTGTTTGTTAAAAATCGCGTAATTTTCCCCCAAACGCACCGCATACAAAAATCGTTAGTGCAGCATCATTGTTCACATTATAATTGAAATGGGAACAATATTGCTGCATTAAACCAAAAAAAAAGAAAAAAATTTTTTTTTCATAATTTTTTTTTAAATATATTTTTTTTAATTTTTATTTTTTTTAAAAAACTTTCATTGTCATGTTTGGTATCGTTGGAAAGGCCATGCTCTGGCCGATCCAACAGTATCAAACATTAACCCCTAACTGCCACGGATCAGGAGATAGGGGGTTCCAATGAACCCCCTATCTCCACCATTGGTGGCAGCTAGGGGTTAACTCCAGGACTGGCGTCATCGTGCTATGCACGCGCTATGCTATGCACGATGACGCCAGTCCTCAAGGGGCATTCCCGGAAGCTTGGCCAACATCCAAGATGTTGGCCAGCTCCGGGAGAGGATCACGATTTGGCACTTTTCGGCACCGAATCGTGATCCAGCACCCAAGGGGTTAAAGGCATGCACAGTTTGGAAGGGCAGGCTGTGCCCTTCCAAACCGTGCCTGCCTTAACCCTGTGACAGACGGTGATCGGGAGGGAGGACCTCCCCCCCCTCCCTTTCAGGCGCCTCCTCCGCACACACGGGGGGGGCCCTGAATTAGATGTCATCGCGCTGCCGCGATGACATCTAAATGCTGCTGGCGGCGGTCCCGGGCTGACATCGAGGATGTCAGCCCGCACCGGGGGGCACAGCGATCGGCTGGAATCCGGCCGATTGCTGGCCGCAAAGGGAGGATGCGCTCAGCGCTTCCTCCGCAGGCAATGCTACCTGCGGGTGGACGCGCTGAGCGCGTCCTCTGCAGTGAAAGGGTTAAATACAGACAGCGCGATCCGGCTCATCGCCCTGTTGTGGAGTTTGCTTCCCTCAGTGCTGAGCGTCTCCTGGCGATTCACTACTTAGTTGATTTTTCAGTCTCCGTTGTTACCTGGCTTGTATGAGAACCACCCCCGTGTACCAGTCCTTGGCTATTCCTTGACCACGCTATGATTTTGGCTTATATGATAGATACCCCTTGTATACCGTTTTGGCTATCCCTGACCACTCTACCACTGATCGATTTGGGCTTGTGTTAGAATGTGTCCTTGTATACCCTCTGCCCTATTTCAGGTATACCCTGTCCTGTGTGTTGGTAAAACATTTCCCACTCGCTGTTGGCAAAACATTTCCCTGGGGTCTGGCTGGGCCCCGGCTCACTGCTCTGCAGTCTTCTGTCCTGGTCTTCTGCTCCTTCTCTTCTATCTTCTTCCAGCCGTCACAGCCAGCTTCTCCTTTGTGTGAGACACACACACACGTGACTGGAGGGCGGCACCAAAGCAACATGCGTGGGAGGCACAAGCACGTTGCTGGGCCCGTCCACCCAGGAAGCCGCTGGCCTGTATAGCTCCGGATTCGGACTGGAGTCAGATACCGGAGCTGAAAAACTGTTATGGTGACGACGGGCCCTTACTGCAACATTGGGCGTAATGCCCTGATGGCGGCCCTGCCCCAGATGTTTCTAAACTACATGTCCCGTGATGCTCAGCTTTGTGTGACCAAGTATCATGGGACATGTAGTTCTGAAACATCTTGGCTGCCAAGGCTTGCTATCACGGATCTAGCTTTTGGGTCTGGACCCCTTTCCTAACATGATTTTTTTTTTTTGAGAAAGTATTTTACCAGGAAGGATACATTGAGATTTCTCTCGTTTTCAAGTATGTCCTGGGTGGCGAGTATGAACCGTTAGAAGATTTCAACCTACATGTGACATTGATGATCATTACAAAATCCCTGACTTTGTGCGAGTGTACCTATGAGAATTGATGCTGGTTTGACGGCAAAAAGGTAGTAACACCAAATATTGATTTGATTTAGATTTTTCTTTTGTTCGCTCACTTTGCATGTTGAAAATTGACAAATATAAACAATCATTATTGGTATTTCTGAAAGCATTCTTTGTTTACAGCATTTTTTCGCACCTGCCTAAAACTTTTGCACAGTACTGTATATCTCTACCTCCTCTTTGGCAGACCAAATAAATAATAATAAATACAACATAAGAAGTGGTGTACCAATTTTTCATTTTTATTTTCATAAACCACTCAAACTTTTATACAAAAAAAATAATTAATGCAATCCAGGAATATCCACCGTGATAACCAGACAAGTTACATTTCCAAAGCTTTGAAATTCAGTTTAATATGTTTTAATTTAACATTCATAATTTGAGTATTGAAAGAAACCATTAAAAAAATAATATGTGGGTTCCTGATGTAATACAGTAAGGGTTTAGCATTCAGTTGTTAAAGGAACACAGTAGCCACTGAGGATGTTTAATAGGTCATGGCTCACCCCATTCCTCTGCCGTCTTTTGGGCGGCGACAGCCTATCAAAGCACAGGCATTCCCTCCACTCGGAAGGCTGTCATTCTGCACTGGGAGAGCCTTCCAACAAGCACAGAATGTGCAGAGCTGATCAACCAACACCTCTCGATGCATTTGTACTCTGGGAAAGTTGTCTGTTGAAAGGAGGTATGTTTGACCCCATTTAAATACATTAGGGGGGGGGGTCCAGGATGAAAGTCAGGAGAGGTTAATATTTAACCCCCAACCATTTCTAGATTAAAGTATCCCTTTAGTTCACATTGGAAGCATCAGACCCTCCTCATACAAATAGTCCCCTATTCCATGTGTTACTAAAGAGGAACTCCTTACAGTCGCCGTTAAAATGGGATTCTAGGAAAGGGCATTATTTGATGACGGGAGGTGGCCAGGCCAAATTACAGGTATAAAGTAACTGCATTGCATTCTGAATGAGGGCAAAACACAAGATGTGACACACAGGAACAGGAATCTCACTCGAAAATGTAAGGAACACTGTCACAAGGCCTCGGCCAAATTCCATCCAATGTCACACGCATGAGAACACCATTATCTTAGCAAGAACATCTTTGTGCCCCTCGGTGAATGAAACGTCATCGTAGCCATCGTTCAGACAGAAGAAATAGAATTGGCACTGGTGGGCCGATGAAGTGGAGGACACAGTTGCTGAGCAAGGGCCGGGAGGACTACAGAGAGGGAAAACCAACAAATATGCTGCCTGGAACCAACAAGTCAGAGGGCAACTTTGTTGAGTCGATCTTATGCCCCAAGGGGAAAAAATATAACCTTATGAAAATCCATGTCGGTGCCCACCAGTGACCTCCTTCAAAAACGGGATATGATTTGTCTAAGGCAGGGGTAGGCTAGTTTGGCTGTCCAGTCTTTGGGAACTACAGCTCCCACGATGTACAGCTGCTTACTAGGCTGGCAGAGACTCGTGGGAAATGCAGTTCCAAAACATCTTGAGAGCCAAGGTTGCAGACGCTAGGCCTAGGGTATAGGACACCTAGGAGATCGGGGGCTTGTTCAGTTACCACATGCTCTGGACAAAATGATAGTTTGGGATTATACATTAATTTTACGCTACACCAAACACATGGCTGGTGCAATCCCTCTCAAAACATTGGATGATTGTAAAGGCCCAGTTCATGTTCTGTGCCATCTCCAAAGGGGATTATAAATAAAATTACCTCTACGCATGAGACATTGCTGACAGCCATTCATCAAGGATCCGGATGCAGCTACTGCCATTCTGTTGATCCACGGGCGATGCCTTCTACAGGGCAGCTGCTCATATTTGTGCGTGTGCTACCAAACGTACGACATGGACGCACCTTTCATTGGCGTTCATAAACTAGTCGCTGAGGACAGGAGAAATGCCAGTAGGCCAGTTCTCCTGATCGCACATGCCACTGCTTGCTCCCATAGGCACCTTCCACAACCTCCAAGCCAGCAATCCGATGGAGAGGCGTGTGTCAGGCATATCATTTGATTTTGGATTTACCCAAATGTTAACCTAAGGCCCCTATCAAATGTTGGAATAGTTTGGGGCATGATTAAAGTCTCTTCAGTGCTAATCAAGGACTTCACTATGGTTGACCTCATACTTATCTAGGGTTCACTGGGCTGCACCGTGTACGGAGTAGGTAAGACATTCTGTCCATTTCACTCTGATGCAAGGAATGGACGAGTCAACCTCAACAGTGCCAGGACAGCTTGAATGCAGCATCTCCGGCATTAGATTTCATACTGCAAGCCTCCATGGGACCACTGTGTAAAGTAGGGGAACTCAAACCCCCCAGTTATTTATTGCCTACAATAAATGGCTAGAGAATTATGGGAGATTTATTTCAGAAACATCTGGGGGTCCCAGCATTTTAGATCCCTAATGTAAAGCACGGCTGTCAGACTCCAGCCCCCTAGATATTGATTGCCTGCAATTCCCATCACCCTTTGAATGCAATCAATGGCAACAGAATCATAGGAGCTGTAGTTCAACCTCTGGGGAGGCCTGAATTTGACAGCCCTGGTGCAAGTATCATCAAATAACAAAAAGGGAAAACAAAATCTTGACGGCAGCCGCGCGGACGAGTAACGGAAGTGCATTCTGAACATGTATCTTCGAGGGACCAAAAATAAAAAATGTAACGGACGACCCCTTAACACTTTACATTCTCATTCGGAATGGCAGATTTGAGAGAGAAAAAAAAACCCTGAATTTTTCTTTTGAGTTATTGTCCGAAAAGTCCTAACATTCCATTGCAGCCCTCGTGTGTATATATCCTCATCCAGCACTATAAACAGAAGGGATGGATCCCCATGTCTGATAGGAATAGATTTCTATGATATCGCAGTACTTGGCCAGAGATCCAGCTCAAAACACGCGCGGGCAGCAGCCATTTGCACAAACCCTATGCGCAAATTCAGAATATTTCCAGTATAGACTCAGGTGGCGGAAGATCAAAAAAAAAAATAATATATCACATTTTAATGCAACGTACGTTTCCTGGTGGTTAAAACATCCGAACGTATTGTGCTATAGCCAGTTTCTAGCTTTACATCAGCAGTATGAGGCTTAACCTCGTAACGGTACCCCGCTTTTACTGGCCGCGTTTCTCGCGCCGTTCCCAAATACTAGACATTTGTGCTTCATTGTAATATTCTATATTTTATATTTACTCTACGAGCTTCTTATACAAAATAATTTATACCATCTGTGCTTTTGAAACTGCGTTTCGTGCGGGTCTGACGCCTGCGGCGACGGGTCTCTAGCTGCATTAGAAGATGTTTGTGAGGACATTTCCTACTTCACGTGAAACATCCTATAGTTAACCCCTTCACTACCAAGTAATTTTCCAGAAAAATAAAAAATTGTCAGTCCAGTGGTTTAAAAAAAAAAATCATTTTAAATTAATATTTGAGTTTATTATTTATGTCTTACTGTAAATAACCTATTTTTGGCCAGTAGATGGTGCCATCTACTGCCAAATTGAGTTACAGCTGTTTGATCCATTTTCTTCTATTTCTCCCTGCGTCGGCTGCTGAAAGTCTGATATTTCAGAGCTTTGAGCAGCTGATTTTACCGTTTTAGCTCTTTGGGCATACTGTGAATATCTCGATACCAGATGGTGCCTTTGAAGCCCGAGATATCTCGATAACGGGGCACCAGATGGTGCCTTTGAAGCCTGAGATATCTCTATCGGTAGTGAAGGAGTTAAAGCAGGTTACCAATGAGAGAAAAAAAATAATTATACATATAAAAAATAAACTGAACAAGAAGACAAACCTGCCGTCACAGAAAAAAAACAGCTGGAAACCTAAAATGACTGAAACCGATGCATTTTAATAGTAATAAAAATAAAAAACTACCTTAAAAAGTTTTTCTGTGGTAAAAACCCTTTAAAAAAAAGTGTATATAACTGTTATTTGTGTTAATAAAACCACAGGAGAAGAAGAACTTCAGAAAATAATATACATATGACTATAACGGAGTGGCCGAAGTGGTATATATGTCCCCCCTCCCAATAAAATAGATATGTCAGAAAGGGATTTTTCTTTTAAATTAATTCTATATCGTTTTAAATGTGTTTTTTTTTCCTTTTTAACCAGAATTCCTCTGGTCTCTGGGTTTTTTGCTAGAAGCTAGGAAAGCCGGGCTCGCAGCAGGAAAGGACGCCGGCGCTGCAGCAGCTCCGTCATCTAGATGTAGTAGCAGCAAATCTGAGATTTATCGTTATATACAGTAGATCCCGCACGGATTTTCTGAAAACTTTCCTACCGGACGCGCCTACATAAATTAGATCTATTTGGTGATGCAGAGAGTGGGCAGCATTAAATAAAGGCTTCGATATGGAAAATAAATATATTTACCGGGATCTCTAGTATCTGATTTGCTTTATATACTGAAGGGATCAGCAAGAGCCGAAAGGTTAAACGGTATGTAACTAAAAATGACATAAAAGTCTGTTAGCAGCATCGATGCACGAGTCAGTCAATGGTTCCATAAATACGCACTAACCGGGTTTGCGTCAGTGGTTTAAAAGCATCCAACGAATAAACTGGCCACTAGAAAGCAGGGCAGACCCCCTCCACCCCAAAATAAAAGAAATCCTTAAAATATCAGTAAAAAGAGGGATAAGGAGTTATTCACTGACTTCTAGAATGCCTGGGTGAATTGTAAATATATATATATTTAGGAGTCAGGCTCTGTGAGCTGCTTAATACCATACTGCGGGGTGTGCCTAATGAGCTGTAGGATATACTACAATTCTCATGATGCCTGGGGATTTAAGGGTATGGTAGTCCAGCAGCAGCTGGGAGAAGTGTCATGAGATGCCCCTACTGTGAGGATCTGAAACTGGAGCTGTAACAACAAAATGTTTGAAAGGAAAAAACAAAAAAAAAGTGCCTAAACGTGATTTGACAAAGTGACAAGTAACACAACAGCAGATACAATCAATTCACACTATTTTAAAGTCTGGTTTAAGCACTTTGAATAAAGAAAGAAAAACATTTTAAAAAAAGGAAGGGGGGGGGGAACGCGTTGGGTGTCGCAAGTAACAGCAGAAAGTAAATACAGGTCGCGCCGCGTCAGTCGGATTAAAGGTAAAGGGTTCAGAGTCTTGGTATCAGTGTCAGGAAGGTAATGGCTATGTAAATACACATAAGTATTAACATCAAATCTGTATTAAATTATGTAAACATATACATCTTCTGAGGTCAGTAAAGGAATCCCGCGCGCTTGGAGGATTTTACTGAAGCATAGCCCGGATCTGTTTGGAAGTGGACTCGTCGTTCAGGTGCTTTGTGGTGAACCTGAAATTTCAAAACAAACAATGAGGAAAAATCGACACGCGGTCCCTTAGGATTCCATACTCTAAACACGAAGGTCAGCAAGCTTAGCCCCCCCAGATGTTTTGAAACTACATTTCCCATAATGCTCAGACACTATGGCAGGGCTGTCGAACTCTGGCGCCCCCAGATGTTTCTGAACTGCAATGTCCATGATTCTCTCGCCATCTAGTGCATTGAAATAATTCTGTGGATTGCAGGCATCAACATCTGGGGCGCTGTGACTTTGACAGCCCTGCTCCATGGGCTGACTTGGCGCTTCTCCTGCAGCGGTTTGGATCCATCTATAGAGGCACGCCGGCGTTTGCAGCATTGCAAGCGCTGGTGCTTTCTGAATAACCCTTTGTATCAAGTTGACAAGTCTAAAAAGTATGGTACCTGAGCGCGTTTAGTAGACCTTCCACTGAATCCGGGGGCTGCTCCTTCAAAACCTTTATGCAGCCTTTCATCTGTAAAGAAGACAAAAAAAATGGTGTTCATTCAATAGTAACCAAGGTTGGCATGACAACACTTGTATATGTAGGTCATAGAGGAGTTAAGGGACACAAACACTTATGCATTACAAATAACCGTCCCCCCAAAAAAATAAATAAATAAAAACAACAGCATGCGTTTTAATTCTTGTTTTGTTGTAATTACTTTTACGTAATTGCATGTAAAAATTAAAAAAATGAAGTACGGTTTTATTTTATCTCCTGTTTCCATTTTGTGGATTTTTCCCATGATTTAACGTTTACCAAAATCTGTGGAAAATCTTTTTACTGCTCTTGTTTATTTAATCTACAGTATTTAACCGTTAATGAGGTGGAGGAGGGGGATCTTTTGATAAGGCTGCATGAGGCCATTGTTCGAGGCCAACTGAGATAGGAGATGGCAGATGAATGAGAAGACAAGGAGCTTCAAAGATCTACCATTTTAAAGAAGCACTACCTCTAATAAAAGCTGTAACTAGATTAGGTGTTTATCGCCCATTTCCATTTTGGAGATTTTTCCCATGACGCAATATTTACCAGAAGTTTTTTTAGCACAAGTTTCACTTTACAGCTGTGCTAAGCAATCAAGAGAAATTCAAAGCACATGTAAGATATCAGCAACAGAAAATAAACACAATAGGGACATTTCATTTTTTGGTGGTACTGGCCCTTTAAAACTGAGAAATATGAAAATATACCAGTCAAGACAAAACCCCTCTCCCCAACTAAAGGTTTTTCTCTTTCTATAAAAATATGCACCTGTTGAGCAACAGAAGCACTGGAGAAAATGGGTAAGAGAAAAAATAAAGGGATTGAGGTGATTAGGAGTTATGCCTGGCGGTATTCCCAAGTGTGACTCGAGGTTAAATTTCGCTACCGCGATCGGTAACCCCGAGCCACACTCTGGCTGGATGCATACTCACCGCATCCTTCGCCGTCTCCTCGGCAGCTGGCGACTTTGCTCCCTGCGAGCGACGCGACGCAGGGGGAGGGGGGGGCGGGACCAGGCGGCAAATTTGAAAAAAAAAAAATATTACTGTAAAATAAACTATTTGGGTGCTGGGATTCCTGTTCAGTTGTGGACTCCTTTGCCAATGAAATATACAGGACACGGGGGTACCAAAGAGTATTTATTCTCAAAGCAGAATTACATAAATGGCAAATAAAAATCATTTGTAAAATGTAATAAGGCTTTGCAATACAAGTTTCGCTGGTGCTTGCCCAGATCCACCAGCGAAACTTGTATTGCAAAGCCTCATTACATTTTAGAAATGATTTTTATTTGCCTTATATTTCTGTAAAGCTGCTTTGAGAATACATTTTTTTGGTACCCCGTGTCCTGTATATTTCATTGGCAAAGGAGTCCACATCTGGACAGGAATCCCAGCACCCAGAGGAAAGAGGCATTTTTTTGGTTTGATTATATTATTATAATTTATTTCCATTATTTTGGATAATTATTTTTGGGAGAATAAATTATTATTTTGTAGGGTTGCACCGATACCGATACTAGTATCGGTATCGGGGCCGATACTGGGTACTGCAGGAGTACTTGGTACTCGTGCAGTACCCCCGATATTTTTTCCGATACCGGAAGCCGACATTGAGCCGGCTTCCGGTATCCGAGGGGCTGCGGCGGCTGTCCGAATGCTCTATCGGCATTCGGACAGCCGGCCCCGCACTCTCCGCAATACTTACCTTCCTGGGCGCCGCCGGGGAATGTCTCCGCGCGCCCGCTCGTTGGAAGGACCCCAGCCGCGACCACGTGATCCCGGCTGGGGTCCTTCCAACGTGCGCGCGCGCCCGAGACATTCCCCGGCGGCGCCCAGGAAGGTAAGTATTAAACACACTGAGCAGCTGCAGGGCCTGTCTGAATGCTGATAGAGCATTCAGACAGGCCCTGCAGCTGCTCTCCGCGACGATACTTACCTTCCTGGGCGCCGCCGGGGAATGTCTCCGCGCGCGCGCGCTCGTTGGAAGGACCCCAGCCGGGATCACGTGGTCGCGGCTGGGGTCCTTCCAACGAGCGGGCGCGCGGAGACATTCTCGGCGGCGCCCAGGAAGGTAAGCATAGTGGGGGGGGGGGGCGGTCCATGAGCTGGAGGCAATATCCATGTGGGGGCATATCCATGATGGGGCATATCCATGAGCTGGAGGCAATATCCATGTGGGGGCATATCCATGAGCTGGAGGCAATATCCATGTGGGGGCATATCCATGATGGGGCATATCCATGAGCTGGAGGCAATATCCATGTGGGGGCATATCCATGATGGGGCATATCCATGAGCTGGAGGCAATATCCATGTGGGGGCATATCCATGAGCTGGAGGCAATATCCATGTGGGGGCATATCCATGAGCTGGAGGCAATATCCATGTGGGGGCATATCCATGAGCTGGAGGCAATATCCATGATGGGGCATATCCATGTGGGGACATATCCATGAGCTGGAGGCAATATCCATGTGGGGGCATATCCATGAGCTGGAGGCAATATCCATGATGGGGCATATCCATGTGGGGACATATCCATGAGCTGGAGGCAATATCCATGTGGGGGCATATCCATGTGGGGGCATATCCATGATGGGGCATATCCATGAGCTGGAGGGCATATCCATGTGGGGGCATATCCATGTGGGGGCATATCCATGAGCTGGAGGCAATATCCATGATGGGGCATATCCATGAGCTGGAGGCAATATCCATGATGGGGCATATCCATGTGGGGACATATCCATGAGCTGGAGGCAATATCCATGTGGGGGCATATCCATGATGGGGCATATCCATGAGCTGGAGGGCATATCCATGTGGGGGCATATCCATGTGGGGGCATATCCATGAGCTGGAGGCAATATCCATGATGGGGCATATCCATGAGCTGGAGGCAATATCCATGTGGGGGCATATCCATGAGCTGGAGGCAATATCCATGTGGGGGCATATCCATGATGGGGCATATCCATGAGCTGGAGGCAATATCCATGTGGGGGCATATCCATGAGCTGGAGGCAATATCCATGTGGGGGCATATCCATGATGGGGCATATCCATGAGCTGGAGGCAATATCCATGTGGGGGCATATCCATGATGGGGCATATCCATGAGCTGGAGGCAATATCCATGTGGGGGCATATCCATGAGCTGGAGGCAATATCCATGTGGGGGCATATCCATGAGCTGGAGGCAATATCCATGTGGGGGCATATCCATGAGCTGGAGGCAATATCCATGATGGGGCATATCCATGTGGGGATATCCATGAGCTGGAGGCAATATCCATGTGGGGGCATATCCATGAGCTGGAGGCAATATCCATGATGGGGCATATCCATGTGGGGACATATCCATGAGCTGGAGGCAATATCCATGTGGGGGCATATCCATGTGGGGGCATATCCATGATGGGGCATATCCATGAGCTGGAGGGCATATCCATGTGGGGGCATATCCATGTGGGGGCATATCCATGAGCTGGAGGCAATATCCATGATGGGGCATATCCATGAGCTGGAGGCAATATCCATGATGGGGCATATCCATGTGGGGACATATCCATGAGCTGGAGGCAATATCCATGTGGGGGCATATCCATGATGGGGCATATCCATGAGCTGGAGGGCATATCCATGTGGGGGCATATCCATGTGGGGGCATATCCATGAGCTGGAGGCAATATCCATGATGGGGCATATCCATGAGCTGGAGGCAATATCCATGATGGGGCATATCCATGAGCTGGAGGCAATATCCATGATGGGGCATATCCATGAGCTGGAGGCAATATCCATGAGGGGGCATATCCATGTGGGGGCATATGCATGAGCTGGAGGCAATATCCATGTGGGGGCATATCCATGAGCTGGGGGGGCATACTCATGTGTGAGCTGTGGGGGCATAATAACCCATGTGTGTGCTGGGGCATTATCCATGTGCTGGGGCAAATCCATGAGTGAGCTGGGGCAAATCCATGAGCTGGGGCAGTATGAATATATATATATATCGGGGGGATATACATGTGAGCGGGGGGCATTTTTATATGGTCTGTTCTTATTGGAAAGCGGTCACATGACATTAAATAAAAGTATCGGTACTCGGTATCGGTGAGTACTTTTAAAAAGTATCGGTACTCGTACTCGGTCTTAAAAAAGTGGTATCGGTGCATCCCTATTATTTTGTGTTTCAAATCTTCTCTCTGTTTACTAGACTCTTGATTGCACGGATTTCAGTGAGTTATTCCTACAGAATACAGGCTTACTATATAAAACAACACATTTCCTTTCCAAAAAAATTTAACCGCTTTTAGACACAAAATTTTGAAACAAATTAGACCGCCAGGGAGGTTAATGATGAAAACCTCTATTGTTTGCAGTGCGTCCCTTTTACTACCATGGTTTAGCCACCTTTACAACAGTGACATTGCAATCTTTATGCAATGACAGGGCACAGTATGTTTTCACCGCAGGGCTCTCTCTAGATCAGTGTTTTTCAACCCTAGTCCTCAGGTCCCCCTAACAGGTCAGGTTTGCAGGTATCTGAAGCACAGCACAGGTGATATGATTTGCTGCTCAGTGATTGCAGGATTGAGCCTGCATTTCCACAAGGTAATCCTTAACCCGGGTCTTCAGGTACCCCTAACAGGCCAGGTTTAAAGAAACACTCAGGGTTATTCAAAGAGATCCGAATGGCTGCCGAAAGGTAACGATCGCTGAAAATCAGCGTTCGGTTACCTTTCTTGGTCATTCGGCTATCCAGAGAGCAGGCAATTTGCCAAATGTTGGCGAATTGCCTGCACATACGGTGCCTGTTCGGTGCCTGTTCGAGGGCAGTGAAAACCCCATGAAAAAGCACTGCTTCGGCTATTCAGAGAACACAAACCAGCAGGGAAAAGTTGCCGAATTGCCCTGCTGTTTGGTGGTTTCATGCGGCAGATTTATTCAGGCGAATCCCATAGGCTTCAATGTTAAAAATATTCCTGTTTTAACTCAATATCTAATAAACTGTTCATTATAAAATTCTGCAGTAAAAAGGCTCTTCATTTATAGATTTTTAGGATATTTTAAGCATTTTTCGGGATTTTGTTTTAACTTTACTTATTTTTTCTGTAACAGACCTTTTTATTATCATTCCCTGGACCTCATATGTAAATTTCAGACATTTTTGCTCAGTAGTTTCTTTGCAAACAGCGGTTCACTTTTCAAACATTCAAGCATACTGCTTTTTTAATTTATTCACTCCATTCGTCTGCGGTGTCTGCTTTTCCCGGCAGCTTTGCTGCATGTGATCGGCTCCTGCTCTGGTTTCTCCGGCGTGTTCGGCGGGTTAATCCAGATGTTTTTGCCTTCGCCGGGTTTTGCGGTGAGTTGTCAGCGGGTTTGCGGCGGCTTTTCCCTGTAATTCGGGGACCCTGTGGTGCTTGAATACTCTGCAGGGTCGCTAAAATGGGATCGCCAAATCGAACCGAATTGAAGAGAACAAAAAGTCACCGAACGTGCGGTGGCTTTTCGATTCTCTTTGAATAACCCTGACTGTTCTACGTGACCCTGTTCACCAAGAAGCACTCTGTATAATCGCATCACTGGTAATGAGAAGCAAGTTAACCTTTCAGCACAAGCATTACAAAACTCCAGCGTTGGATTTCATTGATAAACCCTGGAACCTGTATAAGAAATGGCATGTTCTTACATCGATCTTTGACGTCTTGCAGAAAGCACCGACTGGATGGACGTGGTCATAGAGAATGATGACGCCGACCATGACTCGCATACAGAACATGAGTGTGTCATCACTCGTAAACCGACTTCTGTATTCCCTGCGGAATCGGAGGAAGGACAGATAAACAGATTGTTCATGAAGTGGAAAAATATAGCCAATTACCGATTTAAAAAAGCCAGTCTGACATCAATGGTGTGAAATGAATCTTTAGCTCCCTGACTGTATTCCCGAGTGTGGCTCCGGGTTAACTTTTTTTGTGTCGAAAGCGGTAACCCCAAGCCACACTCGGGCTGGATACATACCTGTCCCTGCGCTCCCTCGCTGACCTCCGCGTCCGGCTTCATTTCTCGCGAGAAGGGAACCAGGAAGCATGACGTTGCGATCGTCTGGAGTGTGACTGCAGGGTACAGCGAAGGAGCGCAGGGACAGGTATGTATCCAGTCCGAGTGTGGCTCGGGGTTACCGCTTTCAACAATGAAAATTAACCCCGAGCCACACTCTTACAATTTATTTGGCCTCTAGTGGTAACGAATTGTAACGCCAGGGAGGTTAAAGGGATACTACCACTTACATAAACTAACTAGATCATTTGTTTACTTTGTGGACTTTCCCCATGATGCAACGATTACCAAAATCTTCTGGTGAGTTTTACTTTGTGGCTGTGCTTTATCTTACACAGTATTTATCAGTTAATGGAGGTGGAGGAGTGAATGCTTAGATAAGGCTGCAGGGGGTGTATTGTGATCTGTAGGCTACTCCAGATAAGGGATGGCAGCTGAATGAGATGGGAGGGAGCTTAAAAGACTTCTAGTCTACCCCTGGTGATGTCCTTTGAATACATCCCACCCAATACAATGACGTGGAGTCAGTGATCGACCCATAGACTCCATTCTATGGCCAAAGCCACAGAGTCAGGAGCAAGTGATGGAAAGATACAGGAGGGGGGGGGGCAGTTTACAACACAAAATATCACACAATAAATGCAAACAGTGACACAGAGGAAAATATTTTCATAACTAAACAAACAAGAGTAAAACAAAGCACACGTAAGAAATCAGCAACATCAAACAAACACAATAAGGACATTTCTTGGTGGTTTTGACCCATAAACAAGCAGAATTACTTACCCTGATTACTAGCTTATATGGGAAGTTACTCTGGTCTGGAGTATTAGCAGAGGATCACCTACTTAACGAGGTGATGGGGCATAGATTTGGGAAGTCACAGAGTGTACCTCACTCTATGAAGGACTCCAGGCAATTGGTACAGTGAGATATTGAAAGGGGCATTAGGTGCTAAAGCAGCATTCAATCCGCGTTTTATCATATAGTCTTATTACATGGAAAAAACGGGTGGAATTATGAGGTGGGGGGGGGGGGGGTTACAAAACTCAAAAACATAACAGCCAAACCAGTAAATCAATAAATTTAGCGTGAAAAGGCATTTATAAAAGAACAAACGTGCCGATATATAAACGGTTTCCTGGTGGAGTAGTGGTTAGGATTCGGCACGGTCTCCGCCGCTGCCTGGGTGCAAGTCCCAGCCAGGGAAGTAGGTTTTCCTCTAGATTGTAAGCTCCTGAGAGCGAGACTCTATACCTAGTTTCTGGTTCCCATGTTACCTGGGATTTTGTCTCGTTTCACACGGTTTATTGCAAAGGGTCGCGGATAAATGATTATAGACATTTGTGGAATACTTACGGTGTTTCCAGCATTACTTTACATACACTCGCCATTGTGCTCAGACAATCTGTAGTATTTTCAATGGGTAACGTTTTATTCTATTGGGAGAGGAAAAAAAAAAGTATGAGATACACATTATTTTATGAACATGTAATGACAATGTCAGGCTGTGAAATCGGTCACTTACTTCAGACACAAAGTTTGTTGTTGAATTGCTAAGCGTCTTTAACATTGGTGTTGCCTCGGCGTAAAAAAGGGACATTCGATTGGCCATCTCATTGTTTACTTCATTCTCGATGTCTAACTGTTAAAGAGAAACAGACAATAAAAACGATAAGTGCGTCTTAAAACATGTGGTACATATCTTAAAAATATTTTAACTACTAAAAAACTGGATTAAAATACCTTTAAGTTACACATATATTTATTATTGCAGAAGCCACTTGCACATCATAGCAATTCAAAGAATTGCATCCCAGAGCTCCTGTGCTACACTCCCCATGTGCAGCAAGGAACTCTGGGTAGGATATGCAAATGACCCGTCTCAACATATATATATAGAACTCCGTGCGTAAAGATATGCTGGTGGCACTCTGGGTCTTTCAAAATCAGTTATTTATTAACAAATTCGACGTTTCAGTCTGCTATACCAGTATTCCTGATGAAAGTCTGCGGTTAGCAGACTGAAACGTCGAATTTGTTAATAAATAACTGATTTTGAAAGACCCAGAGTGCCACCAGCGTATCTTTACACACAGAGTTCTATATTGGCCAGGTGCAGCACCGGGCGCTGGAAAAAAGTTTTTCGATCCCACTCAAATGGGTGATGTAAAAAAAATAAAAAAATTATATATATATACTTTTTTTCTACCTAAAGTAGTGTTTCCCAAACCAGTCCTCAGGTACCCCTATCAGGCCAGGTTTTAAGGATTTTGAGGAAATGCAGACTGAATCCTGCAATCACTGAGCAGCAAATCATATCACCTGTGCTGTGCTTCACATATCCTGCAAACCTGTCCTGTTAGGGGGGTTCTGAGGAGGGGTTCGGGAAACACCGACCTAAAGGATATAAAGGTTGAGTATCTCTCATCGCAAACGGTCCAAAATCCAGAAACCCCACATCACTGTTTGAAAACTCAACATGTGACCTCATATGACGGGTCCAAAAGGATTAAAAATATTGTATAAAATGCCCTTCAGGCTGTGTGTATACGGTGTATATGAAACATACATTTTTTTTTAGACTTGGGTTGCATCTCAAATGTTCCATTATAATATTCCAAAATCTGAAAAAGTTCCCAACCCAAAACACTTCTGGTCCCGGGCATTTTGGATAAGGGATACTCAGCCGTATGTGCAAATATCTCTGTTTACACAACGTACAGTAATCACAGCATTGGCAGCTATATTAAATAAAACACAGAGCGAGAAGGGCCAAAGACAAAACAATCTCTACAGATATTGAAGGTGGTGAAGCTCAGGAAGTGAAACCTCCTCTGTTTGGAAAATATCAGAGTATTAAGGTCTTTTACACAATGCTGGCCTTTTTAATAAATCCATTATGTCATTACACATAAAGTGACCTTTACCAGGATCCATTAAAGAAAGAAAAAAAAACACAAAACATCACAAATGTTTGCCGCGTCTCTGACCCGTGAAACATAACACACCATTAAAACGTAATGATGCGGAAAGGCCACAAACAGAGCTGTGAGGTGCATATACCTACATGCATGTTGTTTATCCTGTTGCGACTTATTGTCCTTCGGTAATAACTGAAGTCATTTTGAATTGCTGGATTTCTCATCTGCAGAGTCAGAAGAAGAGAGGCCGGGACTGTCAGTATGTGTGTATATAGAACAAAAACCCTCCCATAAAGTAATAATGTATGCATACATGCACGTTCTTGTGTAACGCAGCCCCCTTATTCACGCTAGACCTGTAGTTTGTCAGAAAGCAAATAATCACTTAATCTTCCTGCCCAGCGCTGATCACCCCGAATTATAATCCAGAAATGAAGAGAAAAAAAAAAAAAAAAGCAGCCACTCGGGTCTTCATTAGACTTTGTCGCTTCATCTTTATTTATAAAAGGATTTTACCAGGAAGGATACATTGATATTTCTCTTATTTTCAAGTATGTCCTGGGTTCAAGAACATTGAATGGTTACAGAAATACAAAGTAGTAAAATGCAAGATACTAAAAAAACCCCCACAAATATACATATTAACAGAAAATGAATATAGTCACGATATTACATGTTTACAGGTGCATTCTGTATATAGTCACTATGTTACAGGTGCATTCTGTATATAGTCACTATGTTACATGTTTACAGGTGCATTCTGTATATAGGTCACGATATTACATGTTTACAGGTGCATTCTGTATATAGTCACTATGTTACATGTTTACAGGTGCATTCTGTATATAGTCACTATGTTACATGTTTACAGGCGCATTCTGTATATAGTCACTATGTTACATGTCTACAGGTGCATTCTGTATATAGTCACTATGTTACATGTTTACAGGTGCATTCTGTATATAGTCACTATGTTACATGTTTACAGGTGCATTCTGTATATAGTCACTATGTTACATGTTTACAGGCGCATTCTGTATATAGTCACTATGTTACATGTTTACAGGTGCATTCTGTATATAGTCACTATGTTACATGTCTACAGGCGCATTCTGTATATAGTCACTATGTTACATGTTTACAGGTGCATTCTGTATATAGTCACTATGTTACATGTTTACAGGTGCATTCCGTATTGAGGTATGTTAATAGGGAGTTCTCGAGTGACTTTAGACTGGGGAAAGATTTGATGGCGTCTGGGAGGTTATTCCATAATTGCGGTGCTCTGTAGGAAAATGAGGATCGAGCCACTTGCTTTTTGTATTGTGGTATTGCAAGTAAGGTGCAGGTCCTGGATCGGAGGTTATAGGATGAGGGAGCTGCTGGAGGAAGCAGCCTATTCAGGTAGGGTGGCAGCTTCCCAGAAAACCTCTTAAACACCAGGTTGGAAAGGTGAAGAGTGCGTCTAGATTCCAGCGATGGCCAGTTTAGTTTTTTTAACATGTCACAATGGTGGGTCATGTAGATACATTGTAGCACAAAGCAGCAGAATGAGTTATACAATGTAGTAAGCTTATGAAGGTGCGTTTGCGGGGCGGCTGCATACACTACATCTCCATATTCAATAGCCGGCATAAGCATTTGTTGTACAATCTACTTTCTTGCCGCGGGGCTCAGGCAGGATTTGTTTCTGTACAGAACACCTAGTTTGGGGTAAAGTTTAGATGAGATTTCAGTTACTACTAGGGATGCACCGATACCGATACTAGTATCGGGGCCGATATTGCCGTTTGCACGAGTACTTGTTACTCGTGCAAACGGCCCGATACATCCCGCCGATACCGGAAGCCGGCGCTGGGCCGGCTTGCCGGTATCCGCGGGGCTGGGGAAGCTGGCCGCGTGCATGTAAAGCACGCGGCCAGCGTTCCCCTCCGGCGCGCCAAATACTCACCCTTCCTGAAGTTCCGGTCGCTGGGCAGTGATGCGTTCCCGCGGCCACTGGGTGCTCCTGTGACGCTGCCTCTCGGCTGGAGGCAGCGTCACAGATGCGCCCGGCGGCCACGTGACCGCATCACTGCCCAGCGACCGGAACTTCAGGAAGGGTGAGTATTTGGCGCGCCGGAGGGGAACGCTGGCCGCGTGCTTTACATGCATGCGGCCAGCGTTCGAGCTGGGGGCCAATCCATGAGAGCTGGGGGCCAATCCATGAGAGCTGGGGGCCAATCCATGAGACCTGGGGGCCAATCCATGAGACCTGGGGGCCAATCCATGAGACCTGGGGGCCAATCCATGAGACCTGGGGGCCAATCCATGAGACCTGGGGGCAATCCATGAGACCTGGGGGCAAATCCATGAGACCTGGGGGCAAATCCATGAGACCTGGGGGCCAATCCATGAGACCTGGGGGCCAATCCATGAGACCTGGGGGCCAATCCATGAGACCTGGGGGCCAATCCATGAGACCTGGGGCAAATCCATGAGACCTGGGGGCAAATCCATGTGAGCTGGGGGTAAGTCCATGAGACCTGGGGGCAAATCCATGAGACCTGGGGGCAAATCCATGTGAGCTGCGGTCAATCTCATATAAATTTTTATGAGGTCTGTTCTTATTGGAAAGCGTCACATGACATTAAATAAAAGTATCGGTATTCGGTATCGGTGAGTACTTTTAAAAAGTATCGGTACTCGGTCTTAAAAAAGTGGTATCGGTGCATCCCTAGTTACTACATTCTACAACGTCAACATTTCAGCTCTGAGCCTTTATCAAAAAGATCTATATACTATGACAGTGACTAGGGGCAGGGTGGCAGACCACAGGTTTCTCAGCAGGCGGATGGAGAACTCCCTTTTTCCCCTATATAGGGTTAACCAACAGCCAATGCCCAATTGGGACTGCCCTTTATAGGAGATGTGGGTTCCCTCAGAGCAGTCTTTGTGCAGGGTGCAGCAGGGAAGGAAGCGCAATCCTAAACACAGAAGGGAAGTACGTTTGATTTTTGTCTTCACCGATTGGTTAGCCGGTTAGCCACCAATACAGAGGGATTCTGACTATTTAGCATCCGCATTAAGAAACAGGTGTTTTTTTTTTATATTCATTTATTTTCTGTTTATGCTGTACCCTGAAAATGTCATGCCTGCGCAATAAAGAAAGGCAGAAGCACAGATCCCTGCGTCCAATGCCTATATAACAATACATACAGTACAGTTGGATATTAAAGGCCCTATCTGTAGCAATACCCCCTGAACCCAGTTGGTTGAAATGTGTCAGAACCAATGGATTGATGGGCCTGGAAAAAAAAAAAAAAGGGCCTCCCCGGGGAGAATAACAGGAGTGCCAAGAAGAAACTGATGCCTCAATCTGCTGTGCTGGCCTGGAGTGTTCAAATAACCCCTCTAACAACTTCGGGCCTCGTGGAGAGACACACAGACACACTTTCTAAAGTGTGTGTGTGTCTATCTCTCCACGAGGCCCGAAGTTGTTAGAGGGTTATTTGAACACTCCAGGCCAGCACAGCAGATCGAGGCATCAGTGCAAGATATGCTGTGCAAGATATCTACACATGCGTCTAGATCGCTTCACCTGTAAACACGATATATGTATATATGAACACATTTATACCCACATACACAACTCCACCCTCCCCAGACAAGGATATATGACATCTTTTCTCTCTGTAGTGAATACCTTAAGTTCGTCGAAACGCAGAGTAAAATGTAGAATTTCAGCGAACTCCTTAGCGAGCGCCTGCTCCCGCTCTAGATGTTGCGTAGGAGTGTATGGTGGGCAGGTTAATGATTCCAACAAACTCTGCAAAGCTTTCTCTGCAATGGAAAACATTCAAAGTGACATTGTGAAGATTTTGTTTCACGGAGGACTTTAGGTGTAGAAAAAGGGAAACCAAATCTACACCCGGCAAGGCGAGCATTGCTTAGATGCCGGACGATGGCGGGAATTAGAAACTGAAATCCTACAAATGAGAGCTGATCACACACAAAAAAAACAAGATACAGAATAGATCCTCGTGCAGGCTTTAATGCGATTGTGAAAGGGGTAGCGCTCCCCCCCACCCCCACCAGTGATTGGTTTAGGACCAATGTGCGATTTATTTCATTACTAACTAGAATAAATTTAAGAAAAGGGCTATTCTGATCACTTACCAAGCCTCAAGGAAAATTCATAAAATCTTTTCAATCTCACAACCAGGGGGCAAACAGAATTCCATGCCTTTTCCTGGAGCTGTATACCATTTGGATTCTGTATGGCCTATAGACGTAAAAAAACCCCAAAAAAAAACATTTATCGAGCAGAAACTTGATCCAGCGATTAAAGAAATAAAACATTATCAAGACTTTTACTTGCAAGAGGAAAAATATGATATACAGTATATTTATATAACATTTATGGAAACCTATTAAAATATTGATTAAAATGGCAAAATTTCTAAAGAGATGGTTATCCCAAGACCGTTAAATGATTAGAGTAAGTCAAGTTTGCCAAATTTTAATGGACCATGTAATTATTAGGGATGCACCGAAACGAAAATTTCCGTCCGAAACCGAAAATTCGGGATCGTTTCGGCAGAAAACCAATACCGAAAATCAGACATGAGAACCTGGGCCTGGAGACTAGCCTAATTCCGAAGGCCGGCTGAGCACGCCTCCAGGCCCAGGTTTTCATGTCTGATTTTCGGTATTCCTCTGTTTGGAAAATATCAGGGTCTGAAGGTCTGAAAGTCAAGCAGCTCGGCCGGCCTCCAGGCTCATGCGAGCCCCCGGCTCGGCAGGGAAATGGAAATTGTTGTTTGTTTTTTTTTGGCTGAATTTCCAATTCGGCCGAAACTGAAAACACCATTTTCTGCCGATAAGTTTCGGAGGCCGAAATTTCGGTGCATCCCTAGTAATTATCCTTTACAGAAATATTGCTGAGATGAAAGGTTCTAAACTCTAGATGGCGTCCTTTATCTTGAAAATATAGACCCCCTGTGACATTTATCAGCAGGCAGGCAGTGATGGTCTGTGTGTCAAATACAGTAAATATGTGACAGATGATAAAAATGGTCAGATATCCTGCTTATAGTTTAATTGGCAGCTTCATACGCTCCAATGGCTCTGGTAAATTGCCAACAGCTCTGGATACGTTTACAGCGGGGTTGGACACTGATCTGTCAACCAGTTTTTTTTTTTAAATTAATTTATTTTACACTCAAGGCTTGTACACATAAAACATTTTGCTTTCCAGAGGTTACTTTTGGGCGTACATCTCTTATTTCTTGTCCGGCTCCTTTGTAGGATTGGAGATCTGAAAGAATGCTCTCCGACTCCTGTAGAACCGCATTGACCTGGTTCCACACTTCCCGCTCTCCTTCAGTAGGCTGAGCATCTTAAACAGAAAACATAGTATTAGGCTTCTTTATTGTCGCATGCTATTTAGCTCTATGTGTATAGAATACACTAAAAAGAATAAAGTTAGTCCATTTTGTTAATTTTCTCTTTTTAAACACAGGTTTTCCCGTTATAAATTCAACCCAAAAACATGGCTACAGAATGTCTTCTCAGACTGAAGTTCAGCTCAAGACCAAAATAAATTAAAATATATCCTCTGGTCACGGCTAGCTTGCCAAGGAGTGTACGGTAGCCGTGTTAAGGTCCTGTAGAATCTTTTAAAGTTATTGATATTAGGGATGCACCGATACCACTTTTTTAAGACCGATACCAAGTACCGATACTTTTATT
Source organism: Leptobrachium leishanense (assembly GCA_009667805.1). NCBI lineage: Eukaryota > Metazoa > Chordata > Amphibia > Anura > Megophryidae > Leptobrachium > Leptobrachium leishanense. The sequence continues at coordinate 11,798,120 of CM019066.1, forward strand.
TTATGTCACGTGACGCTTTCCAATAAGAACAGACCTCATATAAAGCCCCCAGGTCTCATGGATATACTGCCCCAGCTCATGGATATTGCCCCCCAGCTCATGGATATTGCCCCCCAGCTCATGGCTCATGGATTCATATTTCCCACTTCTGCCAACTATTGCCGAGTAGGAGACGTCATCGCGCTTTCAGCGCAATGACGTCTCCAACTCGCTGCAGTAGCTGGCGGGAGTGAGCCACCAGCCTAGTCTGCGGCTGGAATTAGTGTTGCGCGCATCCTCTTGCGCGTAACACTAATCCAAGAAGAAGAGGAGGAAGCCTGCTGATTGGCTGGCTTACGTGAGAGCCGCGCATGTGCGCTTCTCACGTAAACCATTAGCCAAGTGAAAGATTTAGAAGGACGGGAGCGGAAGAGGAGGGAGGGGAGTATAAAAAAAATAAATAAAAAAAGACACCGTTGGAAACAAGTGGATTTTAGGGTAAGTATTACAGTAGTAAAAAAAAAAAATCCCTACCTAATTATTGAGTGACTAGGTATATTTTAATGTAAAAAAACAGGGGGGGGTTTTAGCTTAGAGTGTCCCTTTAAGAGAACATAGATTTGTCTTTGTTGTTTTTCCCCCATGAATTTGTTTAATCCTTTACAGGAATATTGCTAGGATGAAAGGTTCTACATTCTAGATGGTAAATGTGATAAGTATAGATAATGGTCAGATCTCCTGCTTATGGGGATTTCTAGTGATCATAATGAGATTATTATCGATGCAGCTTCCAAAAAATACGAATAGAACATTAAAATACTATCTGTAGGTGCTGCATAATGCTTGTGTATGGAAATTACAGTAACACCTTGTATCTGTAGGTACTGCATAATGCCTGTGTATGGCAATTACAGTAACACCTTGTATCTGTAGGTACTGCATAATGCCTGTGTATGGCAATTACAGTAACACCTTGTATCTGTATGTGCTGCAGAATGCCTGTGTATGGCAATTACAGCAACACCTTGTATCTGTATGTGCTGCAGAATGCCTGTGTATGGCAATTACAGTAACACCTTGTATTTGTATGTGCTGCAGAATGCCTGTGTATGGGAATTACTAGGGATGCACTGATACCACTTTTTTTAAAGACCGAGTACCGATACTTTTATTTTATGTCATGTGACCGCTTTCCAATAAGAACAGACCTCATAAAAATGCCCCCAGCTCACATGTATATATCCCCCCGAGATATATGTATATGTGTGTGTGTGTGTGTGTGTGTGTGTGTGTGTGTGTGTGTGTGTGTGTGTGTGTGTGTGTGGTGTGTGTGTGTGTGTTACAAATACACACACAGACCCCAGCTGTCCGAATGCTCTATTGGCATTCGGGCAGGCTCTGCAGCTCATCGCGTTCATACTTACCTTCCACGTGCGCCGCCGGCGAAGTCTTTGTGTGTGCGCTCGTTGGAAAGCCCCCAGCCGCGATCACATGGGGGTTCGCGATAGCGAGGCTGGGGGCTTTCCAAAGAGCGGACACGCGGAAACTTTGCCGGCGGCGCACGTGGAAGGTAAGTATGTAAGCGGTGAGCTGCAGGCGCCTGTCCGAATGCCAATAGAGCGTTCGAACAGACGCCCCAGCCCCTCGGATGCTAGCTTCAGGTACCGGGGAAAATATCGGGGGCACTGCACGAGTACTCCTGCAGTACGCGGCATAGGCACCGATACTGTAATTCCTAGGGTTACACCGATACTAGTAACACCTTGTATCTGTATGTGCTGCATAATGCCTGTGTATGGCAATTACAGTAACACCTTGTACCTGTAGGTGCTGCATAATGCCTGTGTATGCCAATTACAGTAACACCTTGTATCTGTATGTGCTGCATAATGCCTGTGTATGGGAATTACAGTAACACCTTGTATCTGTATGTGCTGCATAATGCCTGTGTATGGGAATTACAGTAACACCTTGTATCTGTAGGTGCTGCATAATGTCTGTGTATGGAAATTACAGTAACACCTTGTATCTACGTATATCTGCTGCATAATGCCTGTGTATGGGAATTACAGTAACACCTTGTATCTGTACTGTACAGGGATTTATAACCCCCTGAATCTTATTCCGGTACAGCAGTGAGTGACCCCAGAGCTCTCCCTGTATTCTGCCATACAGAAGTAAAATTTGTTGAGCTTTGTTACAGTGAGGGTGGGTGCTGCTCCTTGTAGCTTCTTTACAATAACAAACGGTGACAGAAGTGAGATCTCACATAATTTTTCATCCCCAGGAAAACACTAAACCTACATTACAAATGTTGATCAATGTGGGCTTTATGCCAATTTTGGTGTTCATAGTATTAAAAACCATAATAGTGTATGTACGTTTTTGTAGTGAAAGGGTTAAAAGCTATGTGGCCTGAAAGAGTTATCGTCATCCCATTTTTACATTTTTTTGAGTGTTACACAGACTGAAGATATTTGAGAATTCATGATTTTCAGGGAGACCATTTCAACTTAACCTATTGTAAGGGGGGGGGGGGGGAGGTGACGACCCATTTTTTTGCATCAGGTAAATTCATTGAAGCAGTGACATCTGAAAAAGTAACGTTGCTGGAACAAGTCATCTTTCCTATCAGAGGCTTATTCAAAGAAAGGTGAAAACCAGAAGAACTGTCAGGAGAAAACAATCTAGACCAAATAGCCCATTTGGAAAGTGAGATGAATGGGAGAATTTTTCTGGTTTGGCTATTTTTGACCTCGAATTTTCACTTCTCCAGAGTTTCACCTTTCTTTGAATAGACCTGTATGAATCGTTCATCACTATAAACCTCTGATCGAGGTGGAGGGGTTTGCTACAAAGTATTGTTCTCCTACATTGCTCTGCCGATTGTGTTGACTGAATTGGTTTTGTCCAGAACACAACTGGTTAAAATTTAAAGAAAATCCTCCTCGGCACAGACGTAAGTATATGCCTTGCTAAAAATGAACATTAAATAATTTTAGAAGGGAACTCCAGGTCTCCGCTGCCTAAACAAATATTCAGTAACGATATGCTCTTGGCAAGAAAACAACAACAATGAATCCAGTGCGTTTTAGCCGCCCGGCTACGGGACAGACTGGTTAGGCATTGATTGGGACGGAGGATGAAATCTGACATGATTTATTAAAGCCATGCCGTTACTTTGCCTTTCTATATACTTATGTAGGTTTAAATAAGGACCACTCTGAAACCAGTGGGAGGGAGGGGGGAGACCTTCTCAAATTAAATAGAACACGACCGGCAGCTGATACGGCGCTGAAGTGGCCTTAAAAGGAAGGTCTATTCCACTACATTAAAAGATCTTGGCAGTCAGCGGCAAACTCTGAACAATGCAAGCATTTTGACGGGTACGAGTTCTCCATTATTACCCAAACATCCCTGTGTACTAACGCCAAGAAGCTAAGCTAACCAAAAAGGCTCATTCAGAAAGAAACGTACATTTGATTACAGGGTGTGGGTGGGGGGGGGATACATAGATTAGTAGGATATGGATATTTTCGTAACCCTTACAGGTTATGATTGGGTACGGATAAACAATATAGATATTCTTCCAACAGGACTTGCTGATTAGAGTTAATCAAGTGCATTCCCTGCGGGTACGGGTACTGCTCGTAGACCCAGCGGCCACAGTGATCATCTTCAATCTAGCCAACAAACCTTATACGCTATGACAGCAGTCAGCAACCTTGGCTACCCAGATGTTCTGGAACCTCATCTTACATGACGGTCAGCCACTTGTAAGGTTGGCAAAGCCTCAGTGGAGATGGAGTTCCAAAACAACTGGAGGGATGAGTTTGCTGATGCCTTCTCTATGGGAACAACTTAACCAAAAGGCTCCAACGGCTTTCTCTGCTGGATCCTACGAATGACTTGTCACACATGAAACCTCTCTGCCACTTTCAATACCTGACACAACATAAGCAGAGAAATGTCCGATGAAAGTCCTTGAACATATCGACTCCGTAACTATGGAACGAACATTCATATGGTGAAACAAAATCTTATTTAGTCTCTCCTTGGCATATGGCAAAGATTAGTTCAAGAAAGGTCTACAGTCGGTGAGTTTTCTGCATATCTCTCAGTGACCTTAAACTTGCCATCTACGATACACAGACTTCTACTTGAAACCACGGCTTGGGAAGTTTCAAACTTGGAAAATCGACTACACGTATCAGACGAATGAGGCTACCTGTTTAGGTTTGTCAAGGTCCATCATATTGAAGCAAAAAACAACCTCAACACCATGTAGATTCCTGTTCCATACAGTCAAAACTGTAGAGGTCCTGTAAAGACACCAAGCTACCTTCAAAACCTATGCAAAATCTTAACATTTGACCCAAGGCTAACGTAGTTGGATACATAAAAGGCATCATTGTACCTTCTTCAATCTGACACTCCCTGTATTAAACAACCAGTCTCCTCATCTGTATGAACGTATCCAAAACTACTGTATTCCTAGTAAACTTTGAACTTACACAAGGCTCTGGAAAAGTTAATAAAGCCTTCAAAAAGTCTATGGGGTACGATTACACTCTAAGCAAAATGTAGACCAAACAGGATGAGTCCTAGCAAAAGCTCTGGAGAGATTCAAACAAGAGTCTGCATGGGACCGTTAAGGATCTGGGTTTCACAGGATTCAGAGTAAGCTGCGACTGTAGATAACATTTTAGCTATGGCTTGAAGGTCAGTCATGTGTCAACTAGGTGAGTGGACTTGCCATCCATGCATGATACCTTGTAAAAGATAAAAGACATCTTCAAGTGTTATGTCTCAATATACACAAGCATTAGAAGTAGGGATGCACCGAAATTTCATCTGCCGCAATGTATCGGCCGAAAATGGTGTTTTTGGCCGAAATGAAAAAAAAAAAAGGCAGATAACCGAACCTGGAGCCTCCAACTCTTTATTTTGTAATTTATAAAAGAGCTTTCTCTTTTTTTTTTAAAAGACATGTTTTTATTTGTAAAAAACTTATTCATTTTGTAACCGATCTTATTTTTAAAAGGACCTTTTATATTAGACAAACTTTTATTGATTTAAGCACCTATTCGGAAAATAGGAGACAGTTTTTTTAACCCAGTTTAGAGGAATTTGCCGAATTGGACATCTTCAAAAGAGATTTTCTGTCCAATTTTTGCATATTACTTTCAATAAACGTGTGGTTATTATTAGCTTGATTTTCATTTCAAATTAAGCCTAATATTAATAATATATTAGAATATAATCTGAAATAATTTTCCATAAACAAAACAAGGAAAAAAAAATAATTTGGTCTTGAATAATTTCAAGCATAATTTATCAAGCTATACAATGTAAATATATATATATTTTAATCAATACATGTACATACACAAACAGATAATGTAGATAACCAAATCTGGTTTGTATTAATATTAGTATTTTTCACATACATTTCAACATGCAAATAGAACGCATGCAGAGAGTTTAACATGCAAAATTTCAGATTTGCAGCAATCTAGAATTTGTAATGTAGATTTGATAAAAAAAATAAAATCTATACAATTATACAATTTATTTACAGATGACTTTTTCAAGCACCTGGACAAAATCAATACCATATTTAATAAGTAAGAAAACTTGTTGTGCTTGAGATGATTATCAATATGGTGTTCAGTTAGAGACTACAAAACAAGCAAGATCAAAGCTTTGTCAATGGAGATTATTTATATTTTTTTTTTTCTAATAAAAAGGGACAGGATAATTTAAAATTTTTAAAAAACAAAAACAAAATTGAGATAGTTTTTCAGTAACTCATAAGTAAATGTTGGGCTTTGTGTGTGTAATTCTTACCGACAGATAGCACCAAGTTCAAGGTAATAGATATGGGGGGGTATTTTCCATACATAAAATCTTTAGAACCTAGCTAAAATGGAGTTCTAAAAATAATGTTATAGATCCTGAGGAAAGTTCCTATGGGAACTGAAACGTAGAGCTTTTTTTATGTTTAAATCAATATATTTGTTCCTATTTTTTTTTTTTTTTTTTTTTTACAAGTCTCCGTGTACATCCGAGTTTTATGGAGTATTGTGACGGCTATCGGATCTCTGCACCGGGTCAAGGACATTTTTATGGTATGTGGAGTGCGGGGTTGTCTGGACTTGTATAGAATATTTTAAGAATTAAAAAAAAAAAAATTACAAATATAAATATTTAGCTTTTTTTTACTATTTAAATATTTTATTTTAATATACAGTGTATAAATAAATGTCTGGAATTGAATTTTTTTTAAGAATTTTAACAAAAAAAATTACAAATATAATATTTAGCTTTTACTATTTATTTTAATATACAGTGTATAAATACACACATATATATACATATATATATATATATATACACATAATATACATATATACACACACACACATACACTGTATATTAAAATAGTAAAGAAAAACAAAAAACTATTTGTAGTTTGTTAAAATTCTAAAAGAAAAAAAAAAAAGACTGACAATTTCTCCCCATAGCAAATCATTGACCACACCAATTATTGTTGTAGAATTTAGAAATTAAAAAGAAAAATAATAAAATCTAAATGTAGTAACAAGACCATTAAGCAGCTTTTAATTCCATTAAAATAGGAATAACATTTATTTTATAGTCAAATTTATTTTTAATTGCAAAGCCAATTAAAATTCTGAGAAAACCAGATTGTGTGCAAATCAGAAGAGAACGTGCATCGGAAACGTATGCGGTCACGATGTTAGTGAAGAAATTAAAAGCCAGGCAAAGAAGTTTGCTCACTTTCAAAGTCAAGGAAAAAGTTTGGCCCCTGATCAAGCTCTGTGCATGTAAGAACTTTTAAAAGATTTCCCATTTGGTTCCTGGAAAATAAAAAGAAGGAAGAGAAAAGGAAACAAGTGCTAAGTGGGTGAGATATTCATGACCATGCAGGTGTGAGGAGATCTCCGGTGTAAAAAATAAAAAAGTTAGAATTTCCATTTTTCGGTGAGATTTTCCAATTCGCCAGATCAGCCCAGAAGAAAAAAAAATATATAAAAGATGTTCACCAAGTTTGATTTTTTTTTTTTTTTCGTTTTCAAACAATACACTTTATTAAAAAAACTTACTTTCAAAGTCCAGGAAAAAATGTGGATAGTTTTCAATTTCCCTGGTAAGCACTTTAAGAAGATTACCCATCCCAGCAAACCTAGTGGATGCAATACAAAATAGCACATCATTATCCATAGGTGTAAGAAAAGAAAACTACGGCCGATTTTAAATTTTTTTTTTTTCTAATCATTAAATTTGCTGGTTTGGCCAGATTGCTTAAAAATTGACATGTATAAAAAAAAAAAAAAAAAAAAAAAAAAAAAGAGAGGAAAGATTGACCTGTAAAAAAAACATTGCGTGTCAGGTTATCAATACACCAGAAATAAAATACGATTTTCAGTTATTTTTAACCAAAAACGAACTTCATTGAATTCCATAAAATCACAGTAAATTCACAATGGAGAAGAGATCACGCCCCGATCAGACAATAGCAATTTCTGTTTGCCGGAGAGGACAAGGGGCATGTCAATAGGTGGCCACATTGCTTTTCTTTTACGTGTTTAAGGGTACTCTAAAAATGTACAATTGCCATTATATTCCATCTTCTACCCAAATGTATCAGGATCGCCAATCTTTGAAAAATAATGCAATTTTTTTTCACCTTTTTTGCTGAGAAATAGTGGAGCGGATGGGGATGGCCCGATCCGATCACAAATTGGGAGTCAATCTAGGGATTTTATTTTTTTAGGATCGGCTTCATGAAGCCGATTAAGAGTACCGAAACCCTACCCTTACATTCTGCTGGCACCATGCAGCACCCATGGGGACTAGGGGAGAGAGGTAGTGCCCAGGAAACCTGGGGAGAGCCGTACAGGACAGCTGGGGAAGCAACTAGAGATGCCCGGGGCACAGTACGGTCTGGGATGCCTTACGGACAGTAAGCCACACCCTCGCAGCCAGCACTAAGATTGGCTGCTGAGGAAGCTGTATAGGATCGGGACTCGTGTCAGCCAATCACATTCTGATCGGGGCTACAAAGAGGCTGCTCAGAACATCCCTAGCAGCCAACGCCAATTATTGTTTACATAGTTCTCGGTCTTCCTTTATCATTCCGTAAATAGAGAGCAATCCTCCCCTAAATCAGAAGTGCATATTACACAGAGCACACAATCTGAAGTCTCATGAAGTCAGCCGAACAAAGATGTAACGCTTGTGAGACAGGGAATTGAATGGCTTCAATAGCGAAAATTTCTGTATCAGACCCGATGTATTAAATATGCATTTTTAACACCACTAGAATCACCCTTTTCATGGTTGTGAGCGCTACTAGTCAGTATCAGTAAACCTTCAATGATCAAAACAATGTATTAAAAAAATAATAATGCATTGAAAACAGAAAAGGCGCCATTACACCACATGCACAACATTTTAAAACAAGCTTCGTGTTCTACTTGGGGAGAAATGAAAATTCTGAGACCTCACTGCGGTCACCCTGTATCATTGTAAAGAAACTACAAAGAGCAGCACCCATCCTCACGGTAACAAAAAGCTCAAAAAACTTTACTGCAGCATTACAGCAGCCAGGGTGAGGGCAGAATACAGGGAGAGCTCTGGGGTCACTCACTGCTGAACAGGGATAAGATTCAGGGGGTTATATGTCTGAACATCCCTGTACAGTACAGATACAAGGTGTTACTGTAATTTCCATGCACAGGCATTATGCAGCACAGATAATTTTATTGGCATTTATTAGGGCTGCGCATCTTCACTGGTCTCACGTTTCGATTATCTTGTCAACGATTCGATTCTGCGATGCATCTCGATTACAGCCCAATTTGCCCATGGTTTGAGACTCAGATTCACACACTCACATTCATACACTGCACATTACTGTATCACAGAGCTCCACAGCAATAAAACTCACAGTAATGGTCTTTAGTCGGACAGAGGTAATTGTGGGCACATAGGTCAAAGAACGGTGGTTAGAGAGGGGGGGGCGTGCGTGTGTGTGTTGTAAGGGTTGATGGTTAAGTCAGGGCTGCAGGTTGCATTGTGAAGGGTTAATAGAGGGCTGCAGGGTATTAGAGGTGTTTGAAGGGTTTAATCGGGGGCTGCAGTCAGTAAGGGTTAAATAGTTAGGGTTAAATAGTTGGGGTTATGGATGAGGGGGTTAGTGTTCTACTTGTGAACACTCCTGCTCCCCACTGGGCTCTGGGCCTCACATATATAGTGCAGTTGTTGCTTTAACAGTGGGAGGAGTCACAGCTCCACTCGGATGGGCTTTCAGCATCATGGCGGGGAAGGGGGTTGGCTACAGAGAGGAGGTGGGGAAGCAGGCACAGCTTGATGCTGCTAGTCTCCCAGCAGAGGCAGACAGAGAGGGGAATCCAGCCAGGGAGGAATGACAGAGGAGCTGGAGGGGGTGCGGCCAGTGAAATCGATTAGCAGCCTGAGAACATCGATGCAGCATCGTGGAAGGAAGCATCGAGATGCATCAGGAGGACGATTATATTTGACAGCCCTAGTATTTATTGGAAGCTGTTTGGCTAATCTCATCACTACAAATCCCCATAAGCAGGAGATCTGAACTTTTTTTTTTTATTATCTTTATCGCATTTACTGTATCTGATACAAAGGCTATTTCTGCCTGTATGCTGATAATGCAGACACCGCCAAGATGAGGGACACCATCTAGAGTTTAGAACCTTTCATCCCAGCAATATTTCTGTAAGGGATAAGCAAATACATGGAAAATGTTAAATAAGTAAATTCACATTATATTAATCTTTTCACCATCTCCGGCTAACTAACAAATGAAGGCTAAAATGGCAATTTTGCATGAAGTGCCAGCTACAAATCCCATGTTTGACGCAAATATTATGTTACTATGCTGTAATACATCTATACCTCTGCTGCCTTACAAAAGACTTTTCCTTGGACTGTACAGGAGGGGTGGGGTCGCGCCTATTCCCCGATGGGGCGGCTGCAACCACCAAATGTATCCAGTCCAGCAACATGTATAAAACATATGGAAAAAATCTGCGCTTATTCCTATTCGACAGTGTGAAACACAACGCAATTAGCGGCTTTGGTTTCTGTTAATGGCCATTAAGAGAGTAAGCTCACCCGCCAAACGTCAAGGCACCTCTAGTGAGGGTGAGTCCTATGCAAAATGAAGCCACAGGCTGCCGCGTAGCGAACAGTCACTGCCCACCCTGCTTTTCAGTCATGAGGTAGACTGGTGCGTCATATTTATGCCCTCCCAGAAAAAAAATCCACCTTGGGATCAAAAAACAAAGACACGGAGCGGAACCATGCTGCAATGATGACCTGGCAGGAGGTACAATAAAACATACATAATACAGGAGGGGTGGGGTCGCGGCTATTCCCTGATTGGGCGGCTGCAACCACCAAATGTATCCAGCCCAGCAACATGTATAAAACATGTTGGATTGGATGTTTTTTGTAAAGTACAAGACTAAGGATGCACCGATACTAGTATCAATGCCAATGCTGCCATTTGCACGAGTACTTTGTACTCGTGCAAATGCCCCGATATCACCCCCGATATCTGAAAGCCAGCGCTGGGTCGGCTGGCAGGTATCCACGGGGCTGGTGCAGCAGGGCGAATGCATTAAAAGCATTTGGCCAGCGTTTCCCTCCGGCCGGCTGCATTACTGAGTGTCCACCGGGCAGTGGAGGCTCTGACGCGGCCTCCTGCGGAGATCTTGCGGGAGTCGTGAGAGGCGTCATAGCGCCGCATAACTTCCCTGCGACCATTCGGTAACACGGCTGGCCAGAGGGGAACGCTGGCCAAATGCTTTTGAGTGCATGCAGCCAACTGCCCCAGCGAGGTCTGTATACATGTACCCGAGTGGGTATGTCTGGTCTGAGGTCTGTATGCATATACCTTGAGTGGGTATGTCTGGTCTGAGGTCTGTATACATGTATCTTGAATGGGTAGGTCTGGTCTGAGGTCTGCAAGTATACAAATATTGGTGTGTTGATTAAATGGGATGTCTGGCCATACATTTCAAAATAAACTGGATCGATTTTCAGCGACATCCTAAATTATTTTGGAACGCGGTCACATGACTTTAAAAGTATCGGTATTCCGTATCGGTTACTACCTAAAAGAAAGAAAAATGTATAATACTTGTACTCTGTCCTAAAAAAGTGGTATCGGTGCCTCCCTATACAAGACATACAGGGCTATTCAGAGAGGGGTGAAAACCTTGAGAAAGACTGGAGAAGTGAAAATTCTAGGTCAAAATAGTCAAACCAGAAAAATTCTCCCTTTTATCTCACTTTCCAAATTGGCTATTTGGTCTAGATTGTTCATTGTCCTGCCAATGCTCAAGGTTTTCACCTCTCTCTGAATAGCCCTGTAAGTGTTTTAAATAAGTTTTACGCTTAAACGGTTGCAGAAAAAAAACAGCAATAATTGTTGTATAATAAAAAAATTGGAAAATAGGATACTCTGACGGTTAGTGCTCCAACTGCAGAATCACAGATTTGATTCCCCGTAAATGTTAATTCAGCTTTCCCCTATATAAAACCTAAAAAGTCCCTATGAATATAATAACTGTACCTGGAGATGGACAAAACAGATATTTTAGAAGTGTTTTTTTTAATCTTTCATATGATTAGCATGTTAGTTTTATAAAAAGTACTTTTTTTATACTTTCACATGGAATATTTATTGTAATATTAAGGCTGGGGTCAGACCAGCGCACTTTTAACGTGCGTTCTGCCGCACATAATTACGGCCGCACTAGCAGCAGATGACGGGCAATGACGGCCAATATACGATGTACGGCCGCACAAAAGTCCGGCCGTGCAACGCAAGTGGAATTTGAACGCATTTTTTTGAGAACGCTGAACCGCTAGTACTGACGTACTGAGTGCGCAGCTGCGGCATAGTGGCGTGTGTGCGTGATTAGGAGATGTCAGACACTGCTAATGTCCAGCCTACATAACGTCCAGACGCAAAAAGAGTTTGACGATCCATACAAAATCACGCCCGAAAATGCGCGTCGTCTGACCGTTTTTGCGCATTCCGTGAAAAAATACATCAATGCGTTCGGATGCACTTTTTCACGTTCGCGGGGAAAAATGCTTTCGTCTGACCCTAGCCTAAATCGTGAAGCATTCTGTTAGGTATCTCAAACTCTGGCCCAGCAGAAGCTGACTGCCTACAAGTCTCAGAATGAAACGGATGCCATAGGATCATGGGAGTTGTAGTTCAGAAATATCTGTGGGGGCCAGAGTTTGAGATCCCCGCTGCACACATTCTGTCTGGGAGACCTGATAACCTGGGCGGTGAAGAAGAACTTCCCAGCAGCGAGCAGATCAATGTGTCATCAAGAGGGCAATGTCAATTAAGTCCACACACACACATACACGCGTTTAGTAAATGATGTGTACACACGGCACGGCAGACTGGAGCTGGAGACTGTGGCTAAGCAGGCGAAGCGAGAATTCAATGGGCTTTTCTAGCTGAGACTGAAGGGCAAGTCAGGCACACTGGACGCACTTTCTCCGAAATAATCTCCCCGTGGGTTACAGGGGCTTAATGGTGTGAGCAGGGACCGGGCGATTGGTAACCCTCAAATATTTCCCATGTCTTAACATAAAGAAAGTATTGAGAGGCTGCGGCGAAGCCACACGGAAATGGATGTGTTTACGTCGATGGTCAATCTGAGTACATTGTTAGGACTCGGGGAAGTCAATACCACGTTACTACCAGCATCGGAGCTTCCGTGTAAGGTCGGCTTTTAAAAAAGGGACACATGGCAAGCTGCCATGGTGGGCCGGGGTGCAAAGAGGTCCCTGTACTCTTTCAGTGTGTTGATGAATTTGAAGAAATACAAGCGTCGCAGCAGTTGCTCATCCGGAGGAGTTGCAGCAGAATTAGCAGGTAGGGCTCCCAGATGCATAATACATCGCCGCGGAGGCTGGTGACTATTGGAGATGCTGGGATGCCACCTGCACCTTAAACGCACTGTCCACTAGATCACTGGTTCCCAATCCTGGTCCTCAGAATGGACAGATTTTAAGGGGGAAATGCAGACTGAATCCGGCAATCACCAAATATCTTGCAAACCTGGCCTGTTAGGGGAACCTGAGGACCAGGGTCAGGAAGCACTGCTCTAAATGAAGTAGATAAACAGTGTACCTCCCTTCACACATGGATATGTGGTCTGCATTACACATTGACTCCCTTCACTACAAAAAGGTGTTTTCCATAAAACCACTACCAGGACCCAGTGGATTTCTAGAAAACAAATTTCAAGTAGACATAAAGTGAAAACATAGCTGAAAATCCTAAAAGCACATTTTCAAACTGTACGCACTCTTTGACATGAAGATGGCACCATCTGCTGTACAAAAAGCCCTACTGCATCTCTAAACACAGCATGGGCTCAGTTTTTTTTTTTTACTTGAGGTGGGGAGGAGACGGACTCGAAAGCTGGGGTCAGACGAGCGCACTGATTGCGCACAGTAACGGATGCACTTCATAACGGATGAGATTGTAGATACATTGTATCAGTTTTGACAGATGTTGAGGGGGAAAAAAAAAAAGCTGTATGCAGGGGTTTTTCTACATCCGTGTAGCTTTTTCACGTCTATGCCATTTTGGCGTCCGTTGCAACATGCATTGTCCGTGCGTGAAAAAGTGCACACGTGCTGCGTGTGTTGTTCTCTATTGACTCCTTTGAAAAGTTACAACGGACAGCAAACAGTGCAGTCAAACAGACGTGAAAACTGTGCTCGTCTGACCCCAGCCTAAGCCATCTATACGGTCTCGGCACCTCAGCTGTCAGGCCCAGGTGCTTAAACTTTAAGGGCACATTCTGGGGCCCATTTCCAAATGAATCATATTTGCAATAACCAAGATACCTTTGCATTGCTTCAGAATTATACCAAGTTAAGTATACTCTATTTCGGGCCACCAACAGGAGCTTTGATGAGTATACTCAAACTTTGTAGTGAAGGTGTTAAGGAACATATATTAGGTTCGGGTCAGACGAGCGCACGGATCACGTCTGTTGCTGCACATTTGTACATCAGTTCTAGCATATAATTACCGTATTTTTCGGACCATAAGGCGCACCGGGTTATAAGGCGCAATATCAATGATCGACTGCTAACGGGTTTATTTTCATACATAAAGCGCACCGGGTTATAAGGCGCATTAAATGAAACAAAACTCTGATAAGTCAAATTTTATTCAACTCTTTATTCAACTCTTTCACAATAACCATAAAATGGTCTTTCACAATAACTCTCAACATTGTTCAGTAAAATAAAATACAAAATACACACTTTTTCAGTTTATTCCTCTACCGCAAATCCATCAAATTCTTCATCTTCAGTGTCTGAGTTTAACAGTTGGGCGATTTCGGCATCAAGCACGCCCGGATCCCTCTCATCATTTTCATCATTATCCGAGTCAGTCTCGTTGCTGTTACTTAGCTGTTCAGTGATAATTCCGGCCTTCCTGAAAGCTCGGATGACACTGGAGACTGATACCTTCGACCAGGCATCCACGATCCACTGGCAGATAGTGGCGTAACTCGCCCGGCGTTGCCTCCCTGTCTTGGTGAATGTGTGTTCGCCTTCTGTCATCCAATGCTCCCACGCAGCTCGCAATTTAACTTTAAATGACCTGTTGACACCAATATCTAGCGGCTGGAGTTGTTTGGTTAATCCACCCGGTATGATGGCAAGCACCGAATTAGTTTTCTTCACTTGGGTTTTGACAGTATCGGTCAGATGGGCGCGCATGGAGTCACAGATCAATAGGGACGGAGATTTGTGGAAAAAGCCATCCGGTCTCTTAACGTAAACCTCTCTCAGCCACTCAATCATCTTCTCATCCATCCAGCCCTTCGGGTTAGCCTTGATGATGACGCCAACCGGAAACTTTTCTTTTGGCAAAGTCTTCCTCTTGAAAATTACCATGGGTGGTAGTTTCTGGCCATTAGCCTGGCAACCGAGAACTACAGTGAAGGATGACTTCTCGTTTCCTGTAGTACGTATAGATACCGTACTGGTTCCTGTTTTCTCGACAGTACGGTTTACGGGGATATCAAAGGTGAGGGGGACCTCGTCCATGTTGGTGATGTGTTCTGGCCGGATCTTCTTTTCATTGATTTTGTTCTTGCAGTAGGTGTGGAAAATGGCCAGCTTTTCTTCGTAATCCTTTGGTAGTTGCTGCGAGATAGTAGTTCTTGTGCGGATGGAGAGATTACGCCTTTTCATAAAACGGAAGCACCAAGAGGGACCTCCTCGAAAGTCGTTGATCTCCATGTCGCGTGCTATCGCTGTTGCTTTGAGTCGAATAGAGACAGTAGAGACGCTTCTACCTGCGGTTCTCTGTTCAATAACCCACTGTTCAATTTTGTCCTCCAACTGTGGCCATCTTGCTTTGTTTCCTCGGAAACTCAGTTTGGTCTTCTTTACCTGGCGCAGGGCGTCTTCTTGCTTCCTCCACTTCCGTACCATTGATTCATTAATGTTGAATTCTCTCGCAGCTGCTCGATTTCCATGTTGTACTGCATGACTGATAGCGTTGAGTTTGAAATCCGCTTCGTAAGCATGTCTCTTAACAGGAGCCATTTTTGGGGCAGCGGGTATAGAAAATGAATGCACACACCTCCTGACTACCATGGCCGTAATGCTCAATCCAAGCAGTGCAGCTTCGTAGCTTACCTAAAACATTGACAGGTTTTTGAGCGCCAAATCAGTTCTAGGTCAGAAAACACAGCCATACATTAGGCGCACCGCATTTTAAGGCGCACTGTCGATTTGTGAGAAAATTTAAGGATTTTAAGTGCGCCTTATGGTCCGAAAAATACGGTATGACCAATGGAGCTCCACACACGAAGTACGTCCGCACCGAACTGCGGACGCAGCAAATGGACGCAGGTTAGGCAAGAACGTAAATCCGCCAGAATGGACGCACAAAGTGCGCTGCGTCCGCAACGTCCGCATAGCTTTGTGAGTGATGAAACGAGGTCAGATGGACTGCATTTTTGACGTCCAGCATTTGACGGACAAAATGTTTTTTCATATTAATTTAATTTTCCCTTCTACATCAGTCAAAAAAAACAGTCACAAAAACGGACTGTGTGGCCAGTACCTTGTCGTCAGTCAGAAAGTACGTCCTTTGTGCACAGACGCACATAATGTGTTAGTCTGACCCTAGCCTTAGGCCCCCGGCACACGAGCGTATTTACGGCTCAGGTGCGCCCGCACTTCCCTGCGTCCGTGGGTTTTTGACGCGGAAGGCCATCCACCGGACGTGAAAAAGCCCCCACCGTCAAAAAGCTAAACGGACGCTGACAGGATACAAAGCGCGATTCTCCATATGAGGATCGCGCTTTCTACGCTGAGCGCAGAGAGTGGAAGGAACGCCCACTTCCACGGACGTTCCTTCCTGCTTTGCAGCCCCGTCAACGTGCGTCCTAGCGCATCGACTGGAAGGCTTTGATAACAGGCGCTTGTTGCACGCGCATTTCGTGCACAAGCGTGTGACTGGCCCCGTTGCAGCGTCACAACGCTGCGCCAGTAAGCACATCAGTACGGACGCACATAATGCGCTTGTCTGACGCAGGCCTAAAGGGGGACAGAAAACAGGACATTTTATGGAAAATGGCAGAAATGCTACAGCTCTCCAGTCTTTACACCAGGGATGTCAAAATCCAGTCGCCCTGATATGCATTACCTACAATTCTTTCAGTCTAATACATGGTCAGAGAATTATGGGAGATGTATGTCGGTAACACGGGGGCGGGGGGGGGGGTGAAGGCGTTTGAGAGCCCTGCTTTAACTCCTTCCAGACACACTTGTGGATTTTGCTCTCTGGGGACCACAGTATTTTTGCTTTTGTTTGAGTGTGGTGTTAGGTGGACCCCTGCGTATTGTGTCTGATGTTTGTGAGAAAACACACAGCTTCTGTCAGGAGACAAGTACCGTGTCCTCGAGGGAGTGCGAACGGGGTCAAGATTTAAAGGTTTGACGTACCATTACGACATGGGACAAAGGACCATTTGTTTTGTCATGTAATTTTATGGGAGAATGGCTGAAGGGGTTAAATAGAGCTGGCTAAAAGGTAGAGCCCCAAATGACATGGCGCTACAAGCCACCTCACGTTTACCACACGTTTACCACACTGCAAAGCACCATGGGAGTTAAAGTTCTAGTACAGCTGGAAATCTGTCTTTCCCTTCAGATCGTATTCCTTCGGGAGGTTTGGTTCAACTCTTTGAAAACAGAACCTAATGGTCTTTTACCATTAATCATACCCAAAACGCACGACGATAAACACTGCTCGCGTTCTCCCTCACTCAGAAAGGACACGCTCTGGCCATAAAGCTTTATTGTAGCAAGCAAGCGGCATTGTCCAGGAAAGCCGCAAAGCTAAACACACACACAGGCAGACATTGTGTGGCTGTTTTGACAACCCGGCATTGCTACTCGGTGGATTTCCTGAGACGGAGACATTTCAAGCTCACAGACTGCCCCCATAGACGTGTGCTCATTCAGGGCAAAGGGGGAAGAGAACCCTATTGTTTATTGTCTACTGCCCCCTGCTGGTACGAAGTGGTCACACCGTGAGCATTAAAATAAACCGCGACAACATCTGCATAAGGAACTTAATACACAAGAGATACACAACGCAAAGAAAGAAAACACAAAATGTGTCGCAGAAATAGTTTGATGTACAATACGAGCTTGGTCTCACAACTAGAAAGCACAAAAGATTCTCTACAGAACAATCAGCCTACGGCAGACCTTGACGCCCCTGATGTTTCTGAACTACATGTCCCATGATGCACAGCCAGACTTATTTGGGACCTGTAGTTCCTAAACATCTGGTGCGCCAAGATCCCTCATCACATGCCTAGGGCTTTTTACCATGGTCATTATGCAAGAATGGATCCAATGGATCCAGGTGGTTTTAACAGCTGACTGGCACACAGCCAATCAGTGTGCCCGTCTGTCGTATGCCAGTAGTGTGTGCCACTTAGAATGCGCAATTAATTCTTGTGCGAGAGTTCAAGCACAGACGCCTTCAGGCCAAAAATAAAAGGAAACTGGAGGATTGCCATTAAACCAAGGCCAAGGTCAAGTAACGACCCCTCCTAAGCCAATGTCGGTGAACCTTGACACCCCAGATGTTTCTGAGCCATGTGTCGAATGATGCTCAGTCAGCCTGAAGCGTGACTAAGCACCCTGGGACATTAGTTCCCAAATAACTGGGTTGCCAAGGTTTGCCATCACTGTCCTAAGCTGGCCGTATCAAGACAACCTGTGCACGTTGACAGCAGTTCCCAATAACCAGGGATTCACACCACATTGCTGTGCAGGTTCCTCCTGCCCGTCCCAAATAAATTTGTACTTACCGAGTAATTTGTTAAGTATTTGAGTCTTGTAATATTTTTTTTTTAGTCACGCGCATGAGGTCTGCAGAACTAGAAGCAGACGGCAGGTTTAGCACGGACGAACGACCTACGGAAAGATAAGCACACGTGCCGTTGCTTCCTGACTTGCTGGTCCCTTTCCATGACATTTCCTGCAGACTCCTACATATCCACAGCACTTTCACACAAGCGCGCTGCGCAATTACCCACATCCTGACCGGTGTCATTGTTGCTCCCCATGTGTCCTGTTTATGTCAGAAGACAGTTACAATGTTGTATAAAGCTGAAAAACATTTACATCAGGGATGTTGTTGAACTACAACTCCCACAATACTCGGGCCCTTTACTGCATTCTGGGAATTTTAGGCCACTGACTTTTTGGGGGTTGAAATTTGCCATCCCTGGTTTACATGTAGGGCTGAGGGGTATGCAACCTCAACCCCCCCCCCATTGTTTTGCACGTTGCGCCTATATTTCCCTGAGGCTCCTTTAACCTAATGAGCGGCTGAGGATCATAGGTGAAAAGCAGGATGACTGGAGAATGGAAAATTCGAGGTCTCACTTTCCAAATCGGCTTTTGTTACCTAGAATTTTCCATTCTCTAGCCATTCTTCTGCTTTTCACTGCTCTCTGAATAACCCTGTTAGTTTCAAAACATCTGGAGGTCCAAGGATGCTGACCCCTAATATATGGACATACTTGAAAACGAGAGAAATCTCAAATGTATCCTTCCTGGTAAAATACTTTATAAATAAATATGGGTGATAAGGGCCATTCTAGAGTGTTTTAAAGCATGAATATACTAGGGCTGCAACTAGCGTTTATTATCACAAATCGATTAGTTGGCCGATTATTATTTCTAATTAAATCGATTCATCGGATAAAAAAAAAAAAAAGTTTACTTAACCACAACCCCTCCCCCTTTTTTCCATAAGCAATGCGTACATATGCAAATTGTGTATCTTGCGTACCAGTCACACAAGGTATGCAAGTGCTTGGTCAGAGGGATGGGTTGATGCTTCATGCGCAGCTTAAGCCCAGGTTTGCTTTCTCAAATGAATGTGGCTACAAGAACGTGGTCATAGATGTCAGCATGAAATTGAGGTTAATAAGCTAAAGTGGTCAGGGTGTGTAGAGTGTCCCCTTTTAAATAATTTTGTGAACAAACTGAGTGGGAGGAGGGACTGGAGGTGGAAGGGAGTGACTTTGCTCAAGTGACTTGACCTGAGTGTGAGGGGGAGTGGGTATGGACCA
This sequence comes from Leptobrachium leishanense, assembly GCA_009667805.1. Classification (NCBI taxonomy): domain Eukaryota; kingdom Metazoa; phylum Chordata; class Amphibia; order Anura; family Megophryidae; genus Leptobrachium; species Leptobrachium leishanense. The sequence goes on from CM019066.1 coordinate 11,817,838, forward strand.
GTGACTTGACCTGAGTGTGAGAGGGAGTGGGTATGGACAAAAGACGAGATCTGAGTGTGGGAGTGAGTTTGGGGAAAGGGACCAGACCAAAGGGAGGGAATGGCAGTTCCTGACCAAAAAGGGTGTGGCAGGGAGGGTGGTGGCACAGAACACCAGCTTCAAGTAAGGATAAAACACAGGCATACAGCTCCTTCACCCAGGGGCAGTATCCTAGGTTTTGTGTTATAGTTCTGCTGCGGTTGTCAATGGAATTAAAACAAACTGGTTGTGTCTGACATAACCCTAGAACTAAATCATACCGAGTAAGGCAGCGGCGCGTCTTCTCCAATCCGCTCCAAAGCTGAGGTTATTTACGTTTAACCAAGTCTGACTCTAAACCGTGCGTGCTGTACACAGGACGATTAATCGACACCGATTAAATCGATAATGGAAATACTTAACTATTTAATAATCGCTTAGTTGTCGATTAATCGATTAGTTGCAGTCCTAGTGCAGGCTTCAATGGGCCTCTGTGCTCCCGCCCACCCGCCATTGGCTGCCACGGGTCAATCTGAATTCAGGCCGTCCCCCTGCAGAGCGTCAGAGGAGGGGCCCGCCGCAGCAGCCAGCAGGGTATACTAGTATGCCCGGAGGCAAGGGGTTAAAGATTTTCTGACGAGATCACTCAGAATCTTTTGATTTTATGCACTTGATGGCAGTAATAATGTGCAGAGATGACTCAACATCAATATTTCTATAGATATTTGTATCCACGTGCCTATAGAAAGAACTGAAATCCCAGTGAAATATATAAAATTATACTAAACAAAACAACGGATTTTCCTAATTTCATGAACGAGAAAAGAAATCATGGATTTTATCAATGTCAAAACAAGCAGGCAAGCGTTCAGTTTTACACCATCTTTACTTGGCCGATTAACGTCCGGCCGCAGTTAACAGAAGGTTAACCAAATCCAGGACTTTGTGTTCACGGATTCCGCTTCTGCAGAATCTGTTAACACCACTCCAAAAAAATTTAAAAAAGTGATTTGATACTCACCTGTCCTGCGGCGAGGACCGCAGCTCCGTCCGGCAGGAGCAGGGAGAGACTGGGGAAAAAGTTCCTCAGTTTCCCCCTGTGTATCACTACGCCGACTGACTGGATCTCACAAGGCGAGATCCGGCAGGTCATGTGACTGCCGGCGTCTGGCTCAATGGAGTCCTATGGACTCCATCGAGTGGTTGCTTGCGGCGGCGCTCAGTGCTGCCGCGAGCATCCCGGGGCGTAGCGCGTGGTAACACTGCAGGCAGCTTTTTTAGCGACTGCATTGTAATTCCACGCTAAAAGAGGGGTGCTAGGGGGATAACTGCAGGCGCAGTTTTTCCTCCCTAGCGCCCCCGTTTTAGGCTGGGGTCAGACGAACGCAGTGTGAACGTGCGTTTAGCCGCACTTTATTACGGCCCTGGTAACAGCAAATGACGTCCAACGCAGGCCCACACACGAAGTACGGCTGCATGAAAGTTCGGCCGAGCAACGCAAGCTGCAAACGAACGCATTTTTGCAAGAACGTCAAACCGCTAGTACTGACGTACAGAGTGCGCTGCGTCCTCATAGCGGCGTGTGTGCGTGATTAGGCGACGTCAGACGCTGCTCATGTCCAGCCAACATAACGTCCAGACACCCAAAGTTTCCTGGTTTGGATCCGTAAAAAAATCACGGCCGAAATTGCGCATCGTATGACCACTATCACGTCTTCTGTGAAAAAATGCATTCGGACACATCAACGCAGTTTTTGACGGTAGACGTGAAAAATGCGTTCGTCTGACCCTAGCCTTAGCATTAGGAATGTAATTTAGCGCTTGGTGTTTTTTTCTGAACTGCTCGTAAAAAGGAAAAATAAAATTAGGTTTTTTCTTTCTCTCGTTTCAGTTTTGTGGACTATCCCCATGCTGCAACATTTACCAAAATCTAATGAGGAGTTGCCCTTTGTGGCTGCGCTTTATCTTACACAGTATTTAACAGTTAATGAGGAGGAGGAGGGAATGTTTAGATTAGACAGGGGGTTTATTGTCCAGCCTCTGCTATCTGAGAAAAGAGATGGCAGCTGAATGAGATCTGTCAGGGAGCTTAAAAAAGGCTTCTAATCTACCACCCAATGATTTCCTTTGAATACATCCCACGCAATACAATGATGAGAGTCGGCTGCCTGACCCATTCTATGGCCAAAGCCACCCAGTGAGGAGCAAGTGATTGAAAGATACTGTGTGTATGGGGGGAGGGGGGCAGCAGTTTACAACACAAAATATCACACAATGGTTGCACCCAGTGACACGTATAGGGTAAACTATTTTCTTAACCCGTTTCCGACCCCGGACGTGCTATGCCATCCTGCAGCAAACGGGCTTTAACGCCGTGGGCCGGCATAGCACGTCCCGCAGCGTTTGATTGGCAAACGTCCAGCAAACGGGCCTCCTCCCTTCCCAGTATGCAGATCACCGGCTGTGGGGACTGCCTGGTAACGCAGGCAGTCCCCTGGCAGCCAATAGCGGCGATCTGCGTCATGTGACAGCTTGTCATCACTGGCACTGTCCCAACCAATGCTTGACGCATTGCCTGTCTTCGATCTGAGGTGAGAGAGGCAGAGAATCGATGGAGTTTTAAAAGTAGAAAAGGAAAATAAACCTTTTTTTTTTAACTAAGAAATTTGAAAAAAAAAAAAAAACACCGCTAAATTTCCTATTTTCCATAGTTTAGAAATATATATATATATATATATACACACACACATACATACACATACATATACACACATACACCTTTGATGGACAATGAAGGCCCTATTTATCCTGAACAAAATGATATATAATAAGGGTGGGTGCGCTGAGTATGAAAGCGGTAAATTACGGTTGAACAGGCGAACAGCTGAAATTCTACTTTTACAGTTACAAGTATTATCAAGTGCCAACAAATTCCTTAGCGCTGTACAATGGGAGAGACAGGAAGACGAATATACATACAACACACACACTAGGAGGGAGGACCCTGCTCGAGAGTCTACAATCCAAGTGTTCCGAACTTGTAAAATTGCCCCTGTCCTTAAGGGGTTAACTGAACATAAAAGAAAAACAAAGCACATGTAAGATAGATATAGACTTTATTTTATGTTGCTGATAAGGACATTTTTTTGGTGGTAGTGACCCTTTAACCATCCACACAAAACAAAAATGCTGTACTATGTATTGTCCACTAGGTGGCACACTACACTATAGAACGCAATGCAAGGATTACACCATTCATGCAAAAGGTATTGGTCCAGGTAAAGAGAACTTTTAGTGTGTAATAACATGTAAATCCACAGCCAGTAGAATTAGAGAGGACAAAAAAGGAGAGGATATCAAAGAGAACAGAAGTCACTGCGGAACATTTGCACGTCTACACAGAGACTTCCTTTGCCCAGAGCCTCGCTGCTACATTCCCTGTAAGCAGCAAGGAATTCTGGGTAGGACATTCTAATGATGTACACCATTTCTCAGCTTCTGCATCAAAAGTCAGCTTTAGCACAGACACCCCCACATACCGGTGCAATACTATAGATAGGGGATGCAATAAGATAAAACCAATGGTCAACAGGTGTTTGGGACGGCCTTTTCAGCAGGAGATAGGCCTGCGTTTCTTTCAAAGTGATGCTGATTTCACCAGAAAAACATTTTGACACGTAAGTAAATGAGAGACTTTCTTTGAGCCCGCATACCCTGTATGTAGCCAGGAAGTCTAGGTAGGCACAGGTTGAGGCTGGAGTTTTTGGAGCCCTTCAGTCACAATAATTCCTTTTTGTCGCTCCCGATGGGTCCTACGACATCGCAACACGTGCCACAGTGCCAGCGACAGACGTGTTGGGACACACTGTGCAGCTCCAGCGTGGTGCATGCTGCAGAGGACAGACGAGAGACACGCTGGCGCTGTGCGGTGCGTCACCACGCTGAAATTCAGTGCAACTTAACAGTGGCACAAGAAAAAATTTTTTACTTTTTTTTTATCTATTTTGCTGGGCTGGATAAACACCAACTGAAGCACCAGGCGTTGGCAAATTTCGGAAGTCCTCAAGAGAAAGACATACAAAACCGCACACTTTTTTGGGGGGGGCATATTTGCACATGTGGAAAGTAGGGATGCACCGATACCACTTTAAGACCGAGTACGAGTACCGATACTTTTTAAAAGTACTCACCGATACCGAGTATCGATACTTTTCTTTAATGTCATGTGACGCTTTCCAATAAGAACAGACCATATAAAAATGCCCCCAGCTCACATGTATATATCCCCCCCGATATATATATATATATATACTGCCCCCCCAGCTCACACATGGGTATGCCCCCCCAGCTCACACATGGTATGCCCCCCCAGCTCACACATGGGTATGCCCCCCCAGCTCACACATGGGTATGCCCCCCCAGCTCACACATGGGTATGCCCCCCCAGCTCATGGACCCCCCCCCCCCACCAACGATACTTACCTTCCTGGGCGCCGCCGGGAATGTCTCCGCGTGCGCTCGCTCGATGGAAGGACCCAAGCCGCGACCACGTGGGACCATGTGATCGCGGCTGGGGTCCTTCCAAGGAGCGCGCGTGGGGAAACTTTCCCGGCGTCACCCAGGAAGGTAAGTATTGTCGCGGAGAGCAGCTGCAGGGCCTGTCCGAATGCTCTATCTGCATTTGGACAGGCCCTGCAGCTGCTTAGTGTGTTTATACTTACCTTCCTGGGCGACGCCGGGAAAGCTTCCGCGCGTGCGCTCGTTTGAAGGACCCCAGCCGTGATCACATGGTCCCACGTGGTCTCGGCTGGGGTCCTTCCAACGAGCGCACGCGCAGAGACATTCCCGGCGGCGCCCAGGAAGGTAAGTATCGTCGTGAGCAGCTCCAGGGGCGGCTGTCCGAATGCCGATAGAGCATTCGGACAGCCGCCGCAGCCCCTCGGATGCCGGCAAGTCGGCTCAATGCCGGCTTCCGGTATCGGAAAAAATATCAGGGGTACTGCACGAGTACCAAGTACTCCTGCAGTACCCAGTATCGGCCCGATACCGATACTAGTATCGTATCGGTGCAACCCTAGTGGAAAAGGAAGATTATTAAGAGGGGGGACACTCAATGAGGTACATGATGGCAAAGAGGATGAGGCTGGGTGTGCTTTGAAAGCAATTAAAGAACCAGAAGAAAACGTAGACCAGAAATTGAAGAAAAAATAGTAAATATCGATTTGAGTTTGAGTATTATTTATTTATAAAGCGCCAGCATATTGCGCAGCGCTGTACAATGGGCACAATATAGACAGGGTTACAATACATTGAACAATTGATAAACCAGTACAGGAGGAAACGAGGGCCCTATTCCCGTGGGAACTCACAATCTAGAGTACTTTGCTTTAGACCTGTGTGACTAACAATAGAGGAGCACCAACTCTGCCTCCGATTACTGGGCTCCTCGCGATTTAATATGAAAACCAGAAGGAGAAAAAAAAAACAACTTCAGGTTTTGCCATTTTATAAATTTTGGATTATATTTTTTCTATGAAAACCAAAATTGGAAAAAACAGACACTGAGCCAATTAAAAGGACACTCTGGCCACCAAGACGAGTTGTGTTTGTAAGTGGTCATGGCAGTTCGCCAAGCATTTAATTAGTCGTGCGTGCTAATGCCCATCAGGGGATGCGACCGAGCGGCTCAAGGAACCGACTATATGAGAGCTGAACTAGATCTGTGAGATGGAAAGTGAATTAACACTCCAGGCCAATTAACCCCTCTGCCCCACCATTCTTTTCTCACAATTTCATACAAAAGGTGTTGAACGGAATTTGTAAAAACACACAACCTACAAATCTTTACTTGTCCATGCACATGTCAACCCAACACCCACGGGTTACCAGCAGAGCGTTGAAAACCATTTACATGGCACAGAGGATGGCTCACTACCTGTAAGTCCATCACCTTTATCACTTCTATTTGCCATTAACCCCATAGTGACCAAGCGGTTTTACCATTGTCTGTCCAAAAGTACCCACTGGTGTTTTTACATTTCTGCGCTGTTTGTGTTCAGCTCTAATTTTCCTCTTCAGCTAGGGTCAGACGAACGCAGTCTGCACGCACTCTGCCTGCGTGCACAACGGACGGACGTTCTGACGAAAGATACTGTAGACCCCACACAGTCCGTTTTTTATGACTGACAGAAAAAGAAAAAAAAAGGAAATATGGGAAATAAAAATTAATATGAAAAAGGATATGAAAAGGCATTTCGTGCGTCAAGGTGCCAGACGTCGCAAATGCGCTGCGTCTGACTTATCACGCACACAGAACGCTACGAAGACGTGGCACACTCTGCGCGTCGGTGTTAGCGGTTTTATGTTCTTGCCTAACTTGCGTCCGTTTGCCACGCAGTTCGTGTGTGGGTCTGTATTGCTCAGGATTCTATGCTACGACGGACGTTAAACTGTGCGGCAACACGGACGTGATGACTGCGTTAGTCTGATATGGGCCTTACTTATGCAACCCATACATATTATATACCGTTTTTCTCGCCATTAAATGGACTTTCAAAAGATATCATTATTTCCATCACATCTTATAATTTACTATAAGAAAAAACCTTTTCGAACTTTAATCCCCAAAATCTATAACCGCCAGAAAATAGTTTAGAATTTTTGTCCTGAAATTAGAAATACCCAATTTTTTGTTTTTGCTTTCTAACCCCCTCACTGCTGAGCCATTTCACCTCTGTGCGCTGAGCTCATTTTGACTGTTTTATGGTCATGTTTAAATGTAAATTGAAGTCTTATTTTATTATACCGCCAATTTTATTTAAAAAAAAAAAAAAAAAAACTTATTTTTACAGCAAACCTAGTCACCTAGTGTTTGATATCATTGGAAAGGTCATGATCAGGCGTTGCCAATGATTCCACACATGCTCCACTAGCTGCCATGGATCAGGAGATCCAATTATTCCCCCTAGCTCCGCTTGGCAGTTAGGGGGTTAACTGTCAAACTGACATCACACATATGGCGACTACGTCAGTGGGTGGGGGTGACCTGAAGGCTTGGCTGATATCCAAGATGTCAGCCACTTCCAGGAGTGAATTGCGATCTGGCACCTAAGGGGTTAAAGAGAGGCACCGCTTAAAAAAGGGCAGACTGCCTTCTCCAGTGGTGCCTATCTGCAGCCATTCAGGAGGGAGAGGGCTCCAAAGGAGCCTCCCTCCTTCACTTTCTTTCATGAAGGCGCCAGGGGACACGAAACAGCCGGCACCCATAAAACCATCGGCCTGACTTAAAGAAAGCCAGTCCGAAGTGGGACCCTGGCCAGAGAGGTGGGTATAGGGAGGGAGGTTGGTTGAAGGACCATGACGTACATATTACGTCCTTGGTCTTTAAGGGGAATGGTCCCCCTGGATGTACTATGTACATCAGTTGTCCTTAAGGGGTTAAATAGTCACCACATTAAATGGTCCACAGGTTGAACATGCGCAAGCATGAATGTAGCGTTCAATAGAAACATACACACCTCTCTACATTTGGTGTGTAAAAGGAATTGTCCCAGAGATCGTTTCTGATCCGAGACTAAATGGAAGCAAAGCTGTTCCCAGAGGAAAAACGGGGAAAAAAAAATATTTAAAGTGAGGTCTGCATTATCAGCATACAGGCAGAACTGGCCTGTTAAAGTAATAAGATGTTCAGATCTCCTGCTTGTGGGGATTTGTAGAGATCATAATGAGATTATTAGTAATGTAGCTTTACATGGAAGCAGGAGATAAACTTCTGGCAGTATCGATTTCAGACCATTTGCACAAATGTTTTATTCATGCATTGTAAAGGTCGAATTTTTCCACTATTCATAAAAGAGCACGTTAAAACCAGGATTGGAATACAATAAGGTGGCAGCACTGCTTGACAGGAGCATTTATTGTGTGTAAGGATTACAGAAGATAAATAGGTTTAGGATTTCCTGGTTTTGAAGCCGTTTTCCCCCATTCTGGAGCCACAGAAAGGAACGTCCTGATCCGGACGTTTTCTGTAGTTACAGACGACACAAGACCTTTTGTTTTTTCTAAAATCGCTTGCTTTATTAACTGAAGAGGCTTCTTCCCCAGCAAGGAATATCTTACTTTATAAATAAACAGAAGCAAAAACTGCACAAACATTTCTCTAAAAACAGCACTTTATTTTTTTATGTTCCTTTAAAGTTCCTCTTTTGGCCCTTAAATAATTGGGCAGAGGCTTCTGACGGCTTCTGCCATTATTTTCTTTTGGGGAATAATTACTTTCCGCTGGGCGCAGCTTCTTCTTGGCTCAGGGACCCCTGAACCCACAGGACCCTGAAGCGTTTCTGCACAATTTGCACAGTATGGATATATAGTGCAATTATAAGGAATAATCTATTGAACTATAGAGTACTTTATTTTTCAAGATTTTTCAAGATTCACCAAAGAAGTGGTCATTCGTTCCAAAGTCTTGGAAGATTTCACTGAAAAACCTTTCTACAACAGAGACTGGATATCCATTGAACGAACTATTGAGAAATAGAACTTTCTTTCTCTTTTTTGCTGTGCAGTATAGCATGCCTTCAAAATAGACCATACATAAGTTTTTTTACTTTCCTTTAGCGCAACACCACCAATTTTTGTTTTTCAAACTATAGAGTACTGTAGATACTCGAGTATAGCGCGACCCAAATATAACGCGACGGATAGAGATTTATTCTGGAAAAGAGAGAATACTCAAGACTCGAATACAACGCGAAAAGCAAAATTTTCCTCTACCGGTAAATAATTAAAATCTTTCCAGGTTCTCTTAAAACAGTCAGGCTCCCCTCAGGTCAGGGTGTTCTGCTCTAGAATGATTGCAGTTGTTACGAAGTATGAAGCCGCCGGCCACCTGTCTTCTTTACTAGCGATTAGATGGTTGGCGGAGGAGAGTGAGGTGAATGATTGGCTTAAACCGAGCGTGCCCTCTGGCCGTGATGGATCCCACCTCTCCCGAATCCAGGAGTTCCTGAAGTGTTTGCAAGCACCGTTTCAATTCAACGAGACTACCGGAACTTCCAGGAGACTTTGGATCCAGGGCAAGGCAAGTTTTTTTTTATATTCGAGACATCACGCGATGCAGATGTCTCGAATATAACGCGACCCATCCAATTGCAAGGTAAATTTATTGTTACCAAAATCTAGCGGTATACTCGAGTATCTACAGTATTTCTGGCTTTAAACATTTTGTCAGAAGTCGCTGAAGCCTCTGCCCAAATTATTTTTTTCTTTGTGGATGAATTTACTCCCCTATCCCACCGCCACCTCAGGAACTCCTGGAAGTCCCGGAAGGTTTTCTGCACAACTTGTGTAGTGCTACGGGACTTGTGCCCTTTACGTATGCAAGCTGCGGAGAGCCTGCAGGGAAAGATGAATCGGAGCTGCACACATCCCATCCACTGGCTGCCTGAGACTGCCCGCTGCAATGATTGGGTAAAACTGTATTTTAGCCGTGTAAATGATCTGGAAACTAGGGCCCTGCGAATCAAATTTTTGCACAAATCAAATCGGCTGTTAGGGCGTGAATTCAAATCAAATCGTTCAGTGCCGCTTTCCTGTAGGATACAGCCTGGATAGGTTTGTGTAATACCGGAACGTCTGATTAAGAAAGCGATCGATTTGAAAAGTTTTCGAATTGATCGGCTCACTTCCGAATCGAATATCGAAGGTTTGCAGGTCCCTACGGGAAACCCAACAGAAACATACAGGTATATTCAAAGAGCATCCCAAAGATCCCATTTTGGCGACACTGCGGTGTATTCAGCAAGCAACCCCGTGCCATCGTAGTGCGGGGAAAAGCCGACGCAAACCCTGCCGAACACATATCGCAAAACCAGGCAAATGCACACCGAAACCCGCAAAAACATCTGGATTAAACCTGCCGAAAACACCGGAGAAACATTAGCAGCCGCCGATCAGAGCGCAGAGCAGCCGCCGGAAAAACACGACACCGCAGACGAATGGAGTGAAAAAAAAAAGGACGCTTGAATGTTTGAAAAGTGAAACGCTGTTTGCTTAGAAACTACTGAACGAAAATGTCTGGAATTTACAGAAGATCCAATGAATGATAATAAAAAGGGCTGTTACAGAAAAAACGATTTAAATAAAAAAAATAAAAAAAATTGCAAAAAGATGCCTAAGAGATTCTTAAAAAAATCTATAAATAAAGAGACTCTTTACAGCAGAATATTATAATAAACGGTTTATTAGATATTGGATTAAGACAGGAATATTTTTAACATTGAAGCCTATGGGATTCTCCTGAATAAACCTGTCGCATGAAATCACCGAACAACCGGGCAATTCAGCAACTTTCCACTGCTGGTTTTTGTTCTCTCAATAAACAAAGCATTGCTTCTCTATGGGGATTTCACTGCCCTCGAACAGGCACCGAACAGGCACCGTATGTGCAGGCAATTCGCCAACATTTGGTGAACTGCCTGCTCTCTGGATAGCCGAATGGCCAGGAAATGTAACCTTGCACTGAATTTCACTTTTCGGTTACATTTCGGCAACAATTCAGATCTCTTTGAATAGCCCTGATAGCGTTTTAAAATTATTCAGAAGCCTGTGGCAACTCCAGAACCTCCAAGACCTGTCAGGCAAATTGTCCCGTCAGCAAGCGTTGTGCATTTAACCCCAGAGGTGCCATCAGCATAGATGAGGCAATACAAGTGCCACTGTGCAAGTGTGGGGACCCTTTCACTGCCAGGTGTCCATCACAAAGTTAACCCCTTGAAGTGCCACCATTAACCAGATCAGTTCCCAATCTAGGATTAACCACGTCACTGCCAGAGTGTCAAGCAAACACGTCCAATAAAACACTATCGCCACAAACAGCAGCATAGACGCATATGGTTACCGACGGTGAGGCGATAGAGTTGCCAGTAATACAATATGCCGTGAATGATTACCGACAAGGTGACGTGATAGAAAGTTGCCAGTGATATGTATTTGGAAGGAATGTGATTTCCGACGCTAAAATACAGGTGAACTGCGCATGTATGAATTTACACCGCTAAAATACAAGTGAACTGCGCATGTATGAATTTACACCGCTAAAATACAGGTGAACTGCGCATGTATGAATTTACACCGCTAAAATACAGGTGAACTGCGCATGTATGAATTTACACCGCTCAAATACAGGTGAACTGCACATGTATGAATTTACACCGCTCAAATACAGGTGAACTGCGCATGTATGAATTTACACCGCTCAAAATACAGGTGAATTGCGCATGTATGAATTTACACCGCTAAAATACAGTTGTACCAAAACACTTTGGGTTGAGGAAACTCGATTTCACCAAATGGTGGGGAGGGAGTGCACTCCTCACATCCAGACTACTTAATAAAAGGGGTCAGGATGAGTAGAGTGTTCCTTGGAGTTCATTGCTGCTAAATAATAGGTTATTGTATCAGTAAATGAAGGGCCTGGCTTTTATCATTCAGAAGCTGTAATCAGCCATGAGAGGTAAAGCCAAAATAACCCACTTCCCCATCCATCATTCACCTACTCCCCACCAATAACGGATCTATAGCTTATGGACATTGCCATTGGTAGTGGTCTGTTCACTTCAACCATCCTTGAATGTAATTGAGTTTGAGCGCACGTGTCAGTCCCTCGGCTCAGACCAGAAAGCCAACCTGTATCCACATTCTGTTTTATGATGGACCGGCATGTCGTTTGACACATTCAGTGCTCAGCCATATGGCACCCTTAGTAAACCCTTATTGACTGTGATCATTGTCATTATCCGCCAGTTGTTTCTTGTATACGTTTTATGCTCCACATCATGAATCAATACACGGTCATAGACAGAAACAAAAATAACTATGTGCCAATTAATTGAAAAACACAAATGAATGTTAGGAAGATGACATTTTAGCTCTATCCATCTGCACTATTTTGTCACGGATAACGAAGAAGAGATACAATATCAAATATATAAACATTGGTTGTGTTTTAAATGGATAAAAGTCTCATTTCTCAGAGGGTGACATGCGCCATGCTGACAGTGTATGTACGCCCATGTGCCCGAGAAAAACTAATTCAGAGCCATAAATATGAAAACACGGTGCAGCCCATCATCCGAGAGAAGAAATTCACACAATAGTTTCTATTTTTACTTTCACTCAGATCAACCATCAATTGTGACAACTGCAATCTTTATATGTCCTAAAGAAATCTGAGCCCCAACATAAAGCCACTATAAAATTAATTTGGCTCCCCGCTTCCTTTAGAATCCAATTCATTATACTGGTGTTCACATACAAAGCTCTCCATAAACGCACCCCTACCTACATCATCTCCCTTATTAGCAGGTGCATTCCATCCCGACCACTTCGCTCGGCCAATGATCTGATGCTATCAGTTCCTCGTAACCGCACCCCCAACTCCCGCCTTCAAGGTTTCTCCCGAGCTGCCCCCTTTCTATGGAACTCCATCCCCCACAACATTAGACTCTCCCCGTCTCTCCAGTCCTTCAAGAAATCTCTGAAAACGCATTACTTTAGAGAAGCCAAATCATCTCACTCCTTGATCTCCCCATTGTCATTTCCTGTTCCTCTTCCCATTCAGCCCACATGCACCCGCCACTTCACCCTCACCTAATGGGTCACCCCTCTCCTCTTCGATTGTAAGCTCTCAAGCAGGGTTCTCCCTCCTTCTGTTCCGTGTGTGTAATGTGTATGTATATTTGTTATTCTGTCTCTCCCATTGTACAGCGCTAAGGAATTTGTTGGCGCTTTATAAATGCTTGTACCTGTAACCATCACGGCAACAGTCACTTAACCAAGATACAAGAGAAAAAACACATTGAAAAAGGGGTTTCCCACCATTCAAGCAAATAGGGGGGCTGTGTGATATATCTATGATGTTTAAATGATTCCCTATCATTAAATTTTTTTGTCACATCTGACAATCAGCTGGCAAGACACAGGGACACTTGTTTACAAGAGTAGTATAAACGCTTTCAAACTGAAAAAATAAAAATTAGCAAATTATTTGAATCTCAACAGAAATCTCTGTACAAAATTTCTATTTTACCCTACAGATAATCATTACCGTCACATTCCATGTTTCAAACAAATGCTAAAACAAAAACCTCTTGGTCATGAAGGGGATAAATATTTATTTATTTGCCAAGTATTTTACCAGGAAGGATACATTGAGATTTCTCTCGTTTGTAATTCTTTTACGACTGTAACAATTCAAAGTAATAAATGCAAGATATTAAAAACAAAAACACAAATATACAGATTAACACAGAAATAAATATGTAGGAAATATATTAACGGTTACATGTTTACAGGCGCATTCTGTATATAGTCACTATGTTACATGTTAATAGGTGCATTCTGTATATAGTCACTATGTTACATGTTTACAGGTGCATTCTGTATATAGTCACTATGTTACATGTTTACAGGTGCATTCTGTATATAGTCACTATGTTACATGTTTACAGGTGCATTCTGTATATAGTCACTATGTTACATGTTTACAGGTGCATTCTGTATATAGTTACTATCAGGGTTATCCAAAGAGATCTGAATTGCTTGAGAAAGGTAACCAAATGCTGAAAATCAGTGTTCGGTTACCTTTCCTCACCATTCGGCTATCCAGAGAGCAGGCAATTCGCCAAATCCTGGCGAATTGCCTGCACATACGGTGCCTGTTCGAGGGCAGTGAAATCCCCATAAAAAAGCACGGCTTCGGCTATTCAGAGAACACAAACCAGCAGTGATAGGTTCCCCTAATGCTCTGCTATTCGGTGGTTTAATTCGGCAAGTTAATTCAGGAGAATCCCATAGGCTTCAATGTTAAAAATATTCCTGTTTTAATTCAAGATCTAATAAACCGTTCATTATAATATTCTGCAGTAAAGAGTCTTTATTTATAGATTTTTTTAGGATACTTTAAGCATTTTCAGATTTTTTTTTAAAAAAAAATTCAGTTTACTTATTTTTTTGTAACAGCCCTCTTTATTATCATTCCCTGGACCTCCTGTGTAAATTTCAGACATTTTTCGCTCAGTAGTTTCTTTGCAAACAGCGTTTCAATTTCACAGATTCATACAAACGGTTTTGCTAATTTATTCACCTCCCTCGTCTGCGTCTCAGCTGCTTCGGCTGCGTGTGATCGGCTCCTGCTCAGGCTTTTCGACGGGTTTATCCAGATGTTTTTGTGGCTTTTCTGCGTGCATTCGGGGGGTTTGGCGGTTAGTTTTTGTCAGGTTTGCGGTAGCTTTTCCCTGCAATTCGGGGACCCTGTGGTGTTTGCTGAATACACCGCAGGGTCACCGAAATGGGATCGGCAAAAGGAACCAAATTGAAGAGAACGAAAAGTCACTAAACGTGCGGTGACTTTTTGAATCTCTTTGGATAACCCTGTATGTTACATGTTTACAGGTGCATTCTGTATGTAGTCACTATGTTACATGTATACAGGTGCATTCTGTATGTAGTCACTATGTTACATGTTTACAGGTGCATTCTGTATATAGTCACTATGTTACATGTATACAGGTGCATTCTGTATATAGTCACTATGTTACATGTTTACAGGTGCATTCTGTATATAGTCACTATGTTACATGTTTACAGGTGCATTCTGTATATAGTCACTATTGTGGGGTTATGCCCTGTGGAGTGGTCTATTGAGCCTATCTTGTTTTGCTTTGTTTACGCATTCTGTATATAGTCACTATGTTACATGTTTACAGGTGCTTTCCGTATTGAGGTATGTTAATAGAGATCTCTTGAGTGACTTTAGACTGGGGGGAGATTTGATGGCGTCTGGGAGGTTATTCCATAATTGCGGTGCTCTGTAGGAAAATGAGGATCGAGCCACTTTCTTTTTGTATTGTGTTATTGTAAGTAAGGTGCTGGTCCTGGATCGGAGGTTATAGGATGAGGGAACTGCTAGGGGAAGTAGTAAGGCTGGGTTCACACCTCAGCGTCTTTTAAACGTGCGCATTGCAGCGCGTTCACGGCTATGTCTATGGCTGCGAACGCGCTGCTATATGCCCCAAAGAAGCTCCCGTATTTTTTGGGAGTCAGGCGTTTTACAGCGCGCTGTAAAAGTTCCAGGTGTGAACCAGCCCCATAGGAAATCATGGGATTTCCGGGGTTGAGCGTTTTACAGCGCGCAGGAAAGCGCTGTAAAACGCTGAGGTGTGAACAGGGCCTAAGAGTTTAACAAAACGGAGCAAAAAGTTGACAAGAAAACAATCTGCCAAAATATTAAAACATAGAAGTATAAAATATGAACAGTAGGATTAAAGCAGAGATTGTGGCAGAATCACCAATTATTAAAAAATATATATCTTTTCTTCCCCTTTAAATAGAGTATTCCTTTAACACTAGTAACTATTGGGGTCACATGCAAATCTAGATTTAAGAAGAATGATAACTACTCCTGTTGGTTTGTCCTTCTATAGCAACTAGAAGAACAACAGCTAATAAATGGCTATTTATCCAAGAAATAATGGACTAACGCCAAGGGGATGATCTGTAAACGCTAGATCTTCAGCCATGGAATCCGGTTACATCCATAGAGGTGAAGGATACAGTGTATCAAAGTACAGACAAGTGTAATCAGACCAGAACCTTCCCACTACACAGGGAGATGGAAGGAAAGGAATGCAAGGAATGTACAGGTTGTGCCCCACACATCCTTAACACTGAAAAGGCTAAACCCCTGATTGGCCCATTTGAGAAAAACAAGTGCACTTTTTTCCTTGGGTGTCTTGCACCATTTACCCCGAGAAAAGAATGGAGAAAAATTAGATTCCAAAGTTGTTGCAAGACTACAACTCCCACGCTGCCTTGCCTGATTTAAGATTAATAAAGCGTGGACGGGTTGTGTTTTTACAAGGCCCGGGTATCTCCATTCAGCCAGACCTGCCTTAAAGAACACACAAAAAAAACACCAAGTCTTACTTGTTGGACTTGATAGGCAAGAGTCTTCACTTTAACATGAAACTAGTGAACACCAGTCTGCAGAAACACTATAAAAAAATCCATTAATACAAAAAGGCAGCCGAGCCAGCAACTTCATTTACGTCTAAAATACATACATCTTAAAGGGATACGCCATTAAAAAGAGTTCTTTTTTTGCCATTTGCCTTTTTTATTTTGGGTGATTTTACTCCCCTTTTGTTACGCAGCTCCTCCTATTCAGTTCAGGGATTTTCTAGGCCCTGCACCTAACGCAATTTGCACCCCTACACAACTTGCGATGCGTAGGAACCGCAACTTGTGCATAGTTACGCACATGTGCACTTCACGTATGCAAGTTCCGTAGCGCCTGTGCAGAGCGATAAGGCCCCGTTCACACCTATACGTTTTAAAGCGCGTTCCTGCGCGCTTTAAAACGCATGGACGGGGAAATCCCATGCTCTTCAATGGGACCCGTTCACACCTGGGCGTTTTAAAACGCACAGGACCGCGCTTTAAAACGTCCTGCGCTCAAAGAAGTCCGGGAGCTTCTTTTGGTGCGCATAGGAGCGCGTTTGCGGCCATAGACATAGCCGCGAACGTGCTGAAAAGCGCGTTTGCGTGTTTTTTCATAAAAACGCACGTTTGAAGAACATGCAGGTGTGAACCCGGCCTAAGAGCAGCACACACACATACACAGATCCGATCGTTTGAGACAGCTCGCTGCCGCGGCCTGTCTGAGGGAGACGCATCTAGGGACTGGCTCTAGTGAGCTGCACCGGCCAGAGAAGGCAAGTAAAAATCACCAAAATAAAATAAATCCATTTTAAAGAGTGTCCCTTTGTTTAGAAGATTAGAAAATACAGTAGGATTGGAGGACTCGTTCCTGAAGGAGCTGACAAACTGAGAATCGTGGACGCGGAGATAAGAGAGCGGGAAGATTTAATGAACTTTGGCAGGCCATTATTAGTCCAAAATAGATCAAGAGCGAAGCAAACAGACATATACTCGCGCTTATCCGAAATCTCAAATTCTCTAGAGAAAAAAATAAAGTGACTCAGTGTGGTGTGTAGTACGACGATGTCCGCCCCGGACCAGCCCTCAACATATAATAGAGTCTGTCAGAAATGATTTGATCTCCGGGTAGGGGCTTAACAAACAGCACTTGTTGTCTGCCCCGCAATACGCTGCGGCGTGGGTTTGGAGACGCAGCGGAATTAGGTCAGAAAGGAGACACGAAGCATCTGAAAGATCACGACAGAGTTCCTTAGGCCGGGAGCACACGAGGCGTTTAGTGCGCACTAGCGTGCGTTAAAAGCGACGCACTCGTGCGTTCAAAATGACGGCAGAGATGGTAGACGCCAGACGACGTGTTATTTTTGACGCACGTTGTAAGAAAAACTAGATTTGAGTTGAATGGCGTCACTAGTGGGCAGGTGCGCTAATTTGACTGCACGCGGCCGTTCAAGTGCGCATGCGCGCTGCATTTGACGTCCAACGTCGCGCCAATGCTAGCGCAACAGCCTTGGTGTTTCCATGACGGACGTCTTCAGCGCGCGTTATGCATAGCAGTCCAGTACATGACCGCTGTAGGACCAGAGAATTCCCGGCCATGTCCGGCAGTGCATCAAGAACTGTTTTTTGTTTATAGTGAAGAAAAATGTAATCTGTTGCGATGGTGGACATAGCGGAGCTGCTGGTTTTTTTATCCCACCATCCTGGCCCCGAATTTCAATAAGCTTCAGGACGGTGCGAGTGGTTTATAAAATCACATGTTGAATCCGTAACTTTGCGTTGTAGGTTTCTAAAGCAACTATGTTGGGGTTAACAAGGTAGAGCTGGATCCCTCATTAAAAAGGAGCCCAGCAGCCAAAATTTACTTTCTAGAAATATATACTTTTATTAAATGTTGTGGATAGACTGATATTTCCCTTGGATGTAGTACGTTTAGCAGTAGTTTGCACCGATAATAGCCCGTGTCAGACAAACGCAGTGATCACGTCTGTGTTGCTGCACAGTTTAACGTCCGTCGTAGCATAGAATCTTGAGCAATAGAGACCCACACGAAGTGCGTGCGCACCGAACTGCGCACGCAAAACGCACGTGGCAAACGGACGCAAGTTAGGCCAAAACGTCAAACCGCTAGAACAGACAAGCGGAGCGCGCCACGTCCGCGTAGCATTCTGTGTGAGTGAGGAGATGTCAGCATTGGCAACGTCCAGCACCTCGACGCACAAAATGGCTTTTCATATCCTTTATCATTTTTCATATTAATTTTGTTTCCCCATAAATCCCTTTTTTTTCTACGTCTGTCAAGAAAAACGGATTGTGTGGTGTCTGCAGTATCTTCCGTCCGTCCGTCGTGCAAGGACGCACAGTGCGTTCAGAATGCGCTCGTCTGACATTAGCCTTAGGGTTAAAGGGAGGCCATCACTCACATAAGCTGTAACTAGATTACTTGTGTTACAAATAAAACCACTTTATAAAAAACACCTGCTGCTTTCTTCGAATTGGTTGCATGTAAAAAAGGAAACGGAGTTAGGTTTTGATCTCTTCCTTCCATTTTCTGGATTTCTCCCATGATACAACATTTACCAAATGCTTTGCGGCTTTTGTTTATTTAATCTACATTATTTAATAGTTAATGAGGTGGAGGAAGGAATGTTTAGATAAGGCTGCAGGAGGCTATTATTCTCCAGGCTGAGATAAGTAACATCAGGAAGCATCATTTTACTGAGAGGGTGGTGGATACATGGAACAGCCTTCCAGTTGAAGTGGTAGAGGCCAAAACAGTAATTGAATTTAAGCAAGCATGGGATAGGCATAAGGCTATCCTAAACAAAAGATAAATCCAGGTAAAGTATCCATGTAATTGGGCAGACTAGATGGGCCGAAAGGTTCTTATCTGCTGACATTTTCTATGTTTCTAAGAGATGGCAGCTTAATGACATAAGACAGGGAACTTAAAAGACTTCTAACCTACCCCCTGATGATGTCCTTTGAATACATCCCACACAATGCAATGATTTGAGTCAGTGACAGACCTATAGACTGCATTTGATGGCCAAAGTCACACACAGTAAGGATCTAGTGATGGAAAGAAGCGGGGGGGAGGGAGGTGGGGGCAGTTTATAACACAAAGGACTACACTATTGATGCATAAAGCGACCCAGTGAAATATTTTCATTGCTAAACAAGAGAAAACCAAAGTACATGTAAGAAATCAGCAACATAAAATACATGTAAGAACATTTAATTTTTTGGTAGTAGTGGCCCTTTAATGTAGGCAGCCATCTTTGAATCACATAGAAAAAAAATGACAGCCCACAAGGCTGCAATGTGTGTTGCCAGCAGCCAATCGAATGCTGTGATTTCCAGAGTTTCCCAGCATTCCACTGACCAGGAAGTGATTCTGAACCCTCTTGTTCTCTTTACCCACAAAAGTTCAGTGAAATCTTTCACTTATGCCGGTACAAAACCCACCAAGTAGAAAATACACACAACGACACAGATTGTGCAGTGTCCTTTTAAGAACAAACTGCATCTACAAGAACAACCTCTAAAAAAGGAGACGCAACGTATTTGTTAAACCATAAGAAACTGGCCAGGTGACAGAATAGAGATGGGAAAGGAAAAAAATGCTGTAAAAAGTAAATAATAGGCCGAATAAAGAATTTTAATTATGGGGGGGGGGGGCTCACACCCCCAGTCAGTTTCTGGGATAACCGGTTTGGGGGGGGGGACAGGGATGATTTTCGTTTACAATAGTAACTTTAAGACACACTGTTCATACAGTTAAATGGAGCACTACATACCCTGACACATTAGTGCTTTAAAGTGGCTAGGGTGTTTAGAGGAGGTTATCCCCCCCCCCCCCCCCCCCCTGCAGAAATCCCTGTGTGAGGTGGAGAAGTTTCTTTCGCCTGCTCCAGTGCCGCCAGCAGCCAGGATTTTGAATTTCCCAGCTTTCGGTCACCAGATCTGGTGATGTCAGTATGCTGTGCGTGCCGACGTCAGCCCCTCAAGACCCCCACAATACCCGTCGTCCTAAGAGAGGCAGCAGTTGAATGGGTTTTGCACACGTGTGTGCGAGGCTCTGATCAATCCCTCTGCGCTTGCGCTACAGAACATGCGTACGTAAAGTGCACATGTCCCGAGCGACATGCAATTTACATCACCCACACTATGCGAGTTGTATAGACACACAAATTGCATTGGAAGCTCCAGGGACTTACAGATTTTGGAAGCCATGGGCTGAAGTGGAGGAGCAGCGTGTGCAGAGGAAGAAAGGGCGAGTAAATTCCCCTAAACTAAAAAGAGATCATGTTTTGCCTTTGCAATACTCTCAGAACAAATGTAAGTGATGAAATGCAAAGAGCATTACATCAGCGAGATGACAGCTTTAACAGCAATTAGAAAATATGCGATGTTACATGTAGGGAGTCCCTTATCTGAAAAATCTCAAAATCTGGCAATTTTGAGTGCCAACACCATGCCGCACAGAGGGGTCAAAGGATAAATATTGCATAAAATGCCCTTTGGCCTGTGTGTATAAGGTGTGTATGGAACATTGTGTTTGGGCTTGGGTCCCATCTCCCAAAATCTCCCATTAATTATATGGAAATATTCCAGAAATAATCTTAAATCCTCAAAAACAATTCTGGCCCTGAGCATTTTGAGTGAGGGACACTCAACCCCTATTAGAATAGGCTGGATGGAGTAGAGGTAACATCACTGCTCTATAACTGGAGACCCAGGTTCGAATCCCGGCCAGAGCACCTCTCCAGTAAGTGACCTTAGACAAGACACCCAACGGTACATACATGTCTACAACACAATATCAGCTACGGAGTCAAGGTAATGGTCTCTTCGACCGTGGAGAAGAAAGTCAAAATACCATTCAGCACACCCTCCAATCAAACTGGAGAAGAAAGTCTTGACTTTACGGAAGTGGATTCAACATAGACACCAGGTCGCCGATTTGCAATCATGGAAAGACGACTTTATTCCACTCAGAAGACGCCACCCGCGTCAAAACACCTAACGATATGGATGCACCTACCTCGCAAAATACTTGTACTTCTCATAGATTGTAAATTTCTTTGGGAACAGGGTCCCCCTGAATCAGGTCATCAGTCATGTGTGGTATTCTAATGTATTAACCCCTTGCGTTGTGGAATTTGTGGCGTTCTATAAAGGACAATAATAACACAGGCCAACCATAAAAAAAAAAAAAAAACTTTTTTCATAATTTAGGCTCCCTTCTATGTATTTTTGCGCGCTGAATCCGAAAATGACCTTTAAATTGTCATAGCACGTACTGGTTTTTCCACAAAATATATTTTTACTCTACACCACTTATGTATCGTAAATGTTTAAAGAAAGTATCTAGGTGCTTAAAGGGACACTCTAGGCAACATGACCACCTAAGTTTTTTTAGGTGATCATGATGCCCGGAGTATGCCGCCCTCTGTCCCCCCTCACTCCGCTCAGCAGTTCAGCTGAAAACAGCTGAGAGACGCGGAGGAGTTTACTCCGCCCTCCCAGCTGTCAGTCAGCAGAGCGGGGATTCAGATTTCCCGCTTCTGCCGACTATTGCCGAGTAGGAGACGTCATCATGCTTTCAGCGCGATGACGTCTCCAACTCGCCGCAGTAGCTGGCGGCAGCGGCTGAGGGTTAGAGTTGCGCGCATCCTCTTGCGCGCAACACTAATCCTCAGAGGGAGCCGGGAGGAAGCCTGCCGATTGGCTGGCTTACGTGAGAGGCGCGCTTCTCACGTAAACCAGAAGGCAAGTAGAAGCAAGAAGGACGGGAGCGGAAGAGGAGGGAGGGGAGTATAAATTTTTTTAAAAAAAAGACACCGCTGGAAACAAGTGAATTTTAGGGTAAGTATTACAGTTACAAAAAAAAAAAATCCCTAACGATTTATTAAGGGAATAGGTATAGATTAAGATAAAAAAAAATGGGGGGGGGGGATTTTTGAGTGGAGTGTTCCTTTAACAACTTACTTAAACACTTCTAAGCACAAGAAAGCTATATCATATCCGAATCTTCAAGCAGCTTTGCGTCCAGGTCCTCACGGTGAAGGTATTCCTGTTCCTGTCCCAACTGAGCCATTGGATGCTCTTTCCGCAACTAGTAGCCATTCTGAGTGTGAGGTGCTTAACCCGTTCACTGCTGAGCCATTTCACGGCTTAAAAAAAACACTTATTTTTTTTTCTTTACATTAAACATGTTCATGTTTGGTATTATTGGAAAGGCCATGCTCTGCTAGATGCCAAAAGTCGGGAGATATTGGGGTTCAAAGGAACCCCCTATCTCCACCCCATCTTTCCTTAGGAGTCAATGAGGACGTTCCCCACACGTCCTCAGCAGTGAAAGGGTTAACGCTGCTTCAGACTGCGAAATCGTAAGCAGCAAACCCTAACTGTTTGAACAAGATGTACTGGATGATCTAGTGAGAGATTTCTGTTTAAACAAAGCGAATGCTGAACGGCTTGGTTCCAGGTTGAAAGAAAATAATTTATTGGCTCCAGGAACATCTTTTCGTGACTACAGGACATGAGGGAAAGAATTTGCTACTCATTTCGAGCAAAAAGGTGGTCTAGTATTCTGTAGTGACATACCAGGGAATAGTAGAAGAATTTGGGATCAAATACAATAAAGAGGAGTGGAGACTCTTCATGGATTCGTCCAAAAGAAGCCTAAAAGCTGTGCTCTTACACAATGGCAACATATACGCTTTATTGCCAGTAGGACATTCCGTTAATCTCAAAGAAAGCTATGAAAATCTCCAGCTTTTATTACAAAAGATTAAATACTCAGATCACGAGTGGACATTTTGTGGTGACTTGAAGGTTTCAGGTATGTTAATAGGACAGCAAAGTGGTTTCACGAAATTCCCTTGCTTTCTGTGTGAATGGGACAGTAGGGCACAGGATCAGCATTGGACACAAAAAGTATGGCCATCACGAAGAAATCTCGAACCAGGAAGCAAAAACATTTTGCTAGTAAGTTTGGTAGACCGGAAAAAAATACAACTTCCACCATTGCACATTAACCCTTTAGTGACCGGGCGGTTTTACACAAATCCGTCCTTTAGTGCCCGCTGCCGTTTTTACGTTTCTGCTCTATTAGTGTTTAGGTCAAATTTTCCTTTTACTCATTTATTCAACCCACACATATTATACACCGTTTTTCCCACCATTAAATGGACTTTCTAAAAAATACCATTATTTCCATCATATCGAATAATTTACTATAAAATAAAAAAAAAATTGTATAAACACTTTTTCATAATTTAATCCCCAAAATCTACAACCACCAAAAAGACCCCGGCTAAATAGTTTAAAAATTTTGTCCCGAGAATAGAAATACAATTTTTACGTTTTTGCTTTTTAACCCCTTCACTGCTGAGCCAGTTCACCTATGTGCGCTGAGCTCATTCTGACCGTTTCATGCCAATTATTTTTAAATGGCAGCCTAGGTACTATTTAACTACCCCCCCCCTCCAGACAAAAAAAAATTAAATTAATTTATTTTAAATTAAATTTTGACACCAAACCTGGTCATGGTATCATTGGAAAGGCCATGATCAGGCCTTTCCAATGATGTCACGCATGACCCTCTAGCTCCCAGGGATCAGGAGATAGGGGGATCCTTTGGATCCCCTTATCTCCACATGGCAGCTAGGGGGTTAACTGGCCCACTGACATACACATATGGTGAGGATGTCAGTGGGTGGGGGGTGACCTGGAGGCTTGACTGACATCCAAGATGTCAGCCCCCTCCAGGTTTGAATCGCGATTTGGCGCAAATTTGCACCGAATAACGATCCGGCAGCGAAACAGTTAATGCTGTACACCGCTGAAAAGGGGAGACTCTCCCCTTTCCAGCGGTGCGACCTGCATCGCTCTAGCTTAAAGGGTTGGGGAGATAGAAGGCTCCAAAGGAGCCACCCTCCCCTTCATGAATTCTGCCCACCGGCACTGGCCAATGACGTCATCACGCAGTGTGATGACGTCACCGGATTGGTCGGCCCCCAGGAAACAGCAAGGCAAGCTTCAAGCTTGCCATAGACGCTGAGGGAGCCGGCGAGGGAGGCAAGTATCGGCGGGAGGGAGGTTAGGAGCCCGGTGATGTACTATATGTCTGCAGGTCTAAGGGAGACCCGTGGGCAGGATGTACATGGTACGTCAGCGGTCAGGATGGGGTTAAATTGGGTCTCCTGAAGCATTTTGTCAAAGCACTCTCGAAAACTGAAACTTGTTTTCAGTACCCAAGCAAAAAATTCCCTCATTTGTCAGAAGCAAAAGTGAAAGAAGGTGTCTTTGTAGGTCCAGACATACGTAAACTCATGCAAGACTATAATCTTGAAACAATGATGAACTCAAAAGAAAAGGATGCTGGGACGGCATTTAACCCCTTAGTGACCGGGCGGTTTTACACAAATCCGTCTTTTAGTGACCGCTGCTGTTTTTTACGTTTCTGCGCTGTTAGTGTTTAGGACAATTTTTCCTCTTACTCGTTTATTCGACCCACACATATTATACACCCTTTTTCCCGCCATTAAATGGACTTTCTAGAAATACCATTATTTCCATCATATCCAAAATTTACTATATAAAAAAAAAAAAAAAATGAAATATGAGGAAAAAAATGGTAAAAACACACTTTTCGTAATTTAATCCCCAAAATCTACAACCACCCAAAAAGACCCTGGCTAAATAGGTTCAAAATTTTGTCCCGAGACTAGAAATACCCAATTTTAACATGCGTTTGCTTTTTAACCCCTTCACTGCTGAGACAGTTCACCTATGTGCGCTGCGCTCATTCTGACCATTTTGTGCTAAATTATTTTTAGATGACAGCCTAGGTCCTATTTAATTAAACTCCCCCCAGACAAAAAAAACTTTTAAAAAAAAAACATTTTTTTATTTTAATTAAATTTTTTTATTATTTTTTTTTTATTTAATTTTTTTTTTAAACCAAACCTGGTCATGTTTGGTATCATTTGAAAGGCCATAATCAGGCCTTTTAAATGATGGCAAATATGACCATCCAGCTGCCATGGATCGGGAGATAAAGGGATCCTTAGGATCCCCTTATCTCTACATGGCAGCTAGAGGGTTAACTGGCCCACTGACATCCTCACACATATGGTGAGGTTGTCAGTGGGTGGGGGGGGGGACCTGGAGGCTTGGCTGACATCCAAGATGTCAGCCCCCTCCAGGTTTGAATCGCGTTTTGGCGCCAATTGGCGCCGAAAAGCGATCCGGCGGCGAAACTGTTAATGCCATTCACCGCTGGAAAGGCTCTCCCCTCTCCAGCGGTGCAAACGGCATCTCCCTAGCTTCAATGGTTGGGGAGATAGAGGGCTCCGAAGGAGCCCCCCCCTCCCCTCCATTGAAACACATGGGGGCACCTTCTGATGACGTCACCACGCAGCGTGGCGACGTCATCAGCCTCGCCTGCCCATGTAAATCACATGGGCAGGCTTCCTCCATGCCAGATCGCCGTGGGATCCGACGAGGGAGGTGAGTATCGGGCGGGGGATTTGGCGCCGCTGATGTACCCTGTACGTCCGCAGGTCTAAGGGAGACCCGAGGACAGGACGTACAGGGTACGTCAGGGGTCATTAAGGGGTTAAACAAGCAGCTTCGAAGTTTCTGGGGAACAAGACCCTAATCACGAAAATAGAATTGAAATAATGTTAAAAAAATTTGAAGAACTCTGGTGTAAAAGGAGTCTGAAGGTACATTTTTTACATTCACACCTGAATTTTTTTCCTGAAAATCTTTAGTTTAGGATCAGTTAGTGAAGAGCAAGGTGAGCGGTTCCACCAAGATATTAAAGAGATGGAAAAAACGATATCAAGGCCTTTGGGATGAGACCATACAAACCTTTTGATTAACCCCTTCACTACCAAGTGATTTTCCCAAAAAAAAATAAAGTCATAAACCAGTGTTGTGGTTTTTTTTTTTTCTTTTTTTTTTTTAAGAATCATTTCTAACTGTAAATTTAATTGTACTGTAAGACCAGTTCTAAACTGTTAAGAACCCATTTGGCCATTGAGTTCGTGCCATCACAGCTGTAGCTCGCTTTTTTTTCTTTTCTTCCCCTGCATCGGCTACTTGAAAGCCACTGAAAGCCGATATTTCACAGCTGTCTTTGGGCATTATGCCCACAGGGCTAAAACTTTGGGGGACACCTTCTGCAGCCCAAAATTCATTTGCAGCAAACAAATTTCATTTGCTTTTGGGCTGCAGATCAGCAGATCGACATATCTCAACATCGGGGCACCAGATGGTGCCTTTGAAGTCCGAGATATCTCGATCGGTAGTGAAGGGGTTAAGAAGTAATGTACCCACCCTAACTTTCACCGTCAAAAAAAATAATACTTTATAAGTACATTTTTACTTTATTTCACTTTCACTTAATTGTACTGCATTTTAGCCTCAAAATAGCCAAAAATGTATGGAAATTGCAGAAAAATGGTACGTGATAGGAGAAAGCCGATTGGATATTTGGATTCAGCACCCCAAAAAAATTATAAAGGTCAGATTGAATTATGAAAAAGTTTTTCAAAAAAAATCTTTTGGTTGGCCTGTGTAATTTGTTACACACGTAAAAGGACCCGATGCTCTTGTGTTTGGCTCATTGCGGACAAGTAGCAGGAACATTTCAACGGTCGTGTAATGGTTATTAAATGAATAAAAAGGATTTCGAGCTCATATGATCATCTGGAAATTTTAGAAGGAAAAAAATGTAAATAAAAGGGCTAAAGCGCTCACCTTTTTGCTCCAAGAGTCTGGATAAAGTCTTCACAACACTTCTCCGTCCACCATGAGTTCTATAAACCTGAGAAGGAGAGGAGCAGTGTTTAAAAGGGACACCATCACTTACAGAAGCTGTAACTAGATTACTTAGCTCTCGAGCTGGGTCCTCTCTCCTGTTACGTGTATGTATATTATTTATTCTGTCTCTCCCATTGTACAGCGCTAAGGAATTTGTTGGCGCTTTATAAAAACACCTGTAACGCACAAGTAGTTACAGTTACAACTAAAACCGCCTTATAAAACACATGCTGCAGTTTTTTTCTTTGAACTAATTGCATGTAAGAAGGAAAAATAAATTTAGGTTGTGCTTTTCTCCCTACCATTTTGTTGATTTTTCCCATGAGGTAACATTTATCAAAAGGGTTTTCTTTACTTATGTGCTTTATCTAATCTACAGTATTAGACAGTTTAGTGGTATTGAGATGTTTAGATAAGGCTGCAAGGGGCTATTGATCTTCAGGCTACTTATGAGGGGAGCTGAATGAGATAGGACAGGGAGCTTAAACGACTTCTAATCTACCCCCGGTGAGGTCCTTCAACCTCCCTGCTGGTCCGACTTGGTACATATTTTCAATGTCAAAAATCGGGGCATTTATTCAGTCCCCTGGCGGTTTTCCAGAGTGTGGCTCGGGGTTAAATTTCATTGCTGAAAGCTGTAACCCGAGGCACACTTGGACTGGATACATACCTGTCCCTGCCCTCCCTCTCCCCAGACGATCGCAACGTCCTACTTCCTGGTTCCCTTCCCGTGGGAAAGGAACCAGGACGTCGCAATCGGGCAGAGAAGACTGCGATTGCGGGAGGTCAGCGAGGGAGTGCAGGTATGTATCCAGCCTGAGTGTGGCTTGGTGTTACAGCTTTCAGCATTGAAATTTAACCACGAGCCACACTCGGGAAAACTGCCAGGGAGGTTAAATACATCCCACACAATACGATCATTTAAGTCAGGGATCGACCAATAGACTCCATTATATGGACAGTTAGGAGCAAGTGAGAAAGAAATGGGGGGGGGGCTGTTTACAACACATAAGATCACACAATGGATGCACCCAGTGACATGAATAGAGGAAAATATTTTCTTAACTAAACATACAAGAGAAAAACAAAATCACATGTAAGATATCAACATCAAATAAACACAATAAGGACATTTCATTTTTTGGTGATACCGGCCCTTTAACGAGGGCAATAGTGGCTGGTGAGTGTCACATTTTGCCAATTTCACAGCGTATCCTCAGTTACCCTCCTCCAACATGCAAGTGTTAAAACACTGACGCACATACAAGTGTCATTTTACAGGTGCAGGGTTACATTTCATCCCTGCATTGTGTAAGAAAACAGTGTGTGGATAAAAACAGATACAATGCCAAGATTTTATTAGACATCATGATACAGACGGGGACGCGGTTCCTCTACAAACATGGAGGAAGCTGTGGATGCTGGTCGCCAGTGTGATCCAACTCCAGGCAGTGCTGCGATGCGTAATGACAGCGTCTCACTAAAGAAGTCCAGGTCCAATTTTTGGGGATTGGCTTTTACAAGGCGATTGTATCCCCAAGTCTATGACCTTCTCGGCAGTAAGACTCCCAGGTGGAGTCCCACTGGCGTGGCAGTGACACCGCATCTTCCACGCCTGCTTGCAAGCTATGGTCCATGCCCCGCAGGCAGGGAAACACCGTAGTGAAAGCCGAAGGCCCGGGATTCCTGACACTGACTGAGCTGCCGGTCCAGATGTATCGGATTAGAACTCGATCAGTTGATCCCGAATACACTACTTTGATCGGAGGCTCGAAATCGGCAGTCAGGACATCCCTATGTCTCACACAGGGACCCAAATCAGCCATATAACCTTCTGGGATTTACAAATTAAATGGTAAAGTTTTGCCGGAAGCTCCCCAAGAACCTGATCATTTTTCTTGGTTAAGTTTTGCCGGAAGCTCCCCATTTAATTTTTGGAAAAGCTAATTCCATCAAAAGTACCCTTGCATCAAGTGCTCTACCTGCGATCAAAACTACCGATATCACTCTTGATTTTTTCAGTAAAGATACCTGCGGGGTTTTTTAAATGTGGTGCATGTACATACTGTAAAAATGAAGAGAAAAACAAACTTATTTGCACAAAAACTGGAAAAAAAATATATAAAATTTATGATTTTATCAACTGTAACACAACTAATGTTTGTTGCAATGTGATTGTGAAGCTCAATATATTGGTAAGACCAAGCGGAGACAGAGAATTTATGAACATTTTTAGAATATCAGGTTGCATAGTGAGAAACATTCTGTGCCTCGGCATGGTGTTAAATGCCCTCTTCTCAATTTTTCTAATTTTATTTGGTTGGGCATTGAGAAGGTCTCTCTGGGTCCTAGAGGGGGGGAGGGGACCTGGGATTGTCCCTTTCCCAGGCAGAAACTAAGTGGATTTTTTATTTTAACTAGGGTTGCACCGATACTAGTATCGGTGCCGATACTAGTATCGGTGCCGATACTAGTATCGGTATCGGTGCAGATACCGGGTACTGCAGGAGTACTTGGTACTCGTTCAGTGCCCCCGATATTGGAAGCCAGCATTGAGCTGGCTTGCCGGCATCCGAGGGGCTGGGGCGGCTGTCTGAATGCTCTATCGGCATTCGGACAGGTCCCTGCAGCTCATCGCGTTCATACTTACCTTCCACGAGCGCCACCGGAAAAGTTTCCACGCGTCCGTCTGCTCGTTGGAAAGCCCCCAGCCTCGATCTCGCCAACTCCCACGTGATCGCGTCTGGGGGCTTTCCAACGAGCGCACGCGCGAAGACTTTGCCGGCGGCGCTCGTGGAAGGTAAGTATTAAAGCGATGAGCTGCATGGGGCCTGTCCGAATGCCGATAGAGCATTCGGACAGCGCCCCAAGTCTGGTCTGGGGTCTGTGTGTGTATATGTGTAATATATACACATACACACAGAGCTGGGGGCAATCTCCATGAGAGCTGGGGGCATTCTGTAAGTATGTATATAATATAATATATAATAGATAAATATCTATCACGGAGGTGTATACATGTGAGCTGGGGGCATTTTTATATGTCTGTTCTTATTGGAAAGCGTTCACATGACATAAAATAAAATAAAAAGTATCGGTACTCGTATCGGTGAGTACTTTTAAAATGTAATCGGTACTCGTACTCAGTCTTAAAACAGTGGTATCTGTGCATCCCTAATTTTAACACTGATTTGACCTGGGCTGGGATCCTTCAATCCAAACATCATATGGAGGTGTTAATTTTGTCGACTGGAACTTTTGCCAAAGACTTGATAGATTAGTTTTTGTCACAAAAAAATGTTGTAGACTGTAACTAAAACTATAGTTACAATGACTAAAA
This sequence comes from Leptobrachium leishanense, assembly GCA_009667805.1. Taxonomy (NCBI): domain Eukaryota; kingdom Metazoa; phylum Chordata; class Amphibia; order Anura; family Megophryidae; genus Leptobrachium; species Leptobrachium leishanense. The sequence continues at coordinate 11,848,034 of CM019066.1, forward strand.
CTATGACAAATCTATTGATATGTTCGACTAATAAAAACTAGAGGAAAATGTTATGGACTATTTGTGAGGAGAACCAATCAGAACTCATCTCTTTGGGTGGTGGGAGGTGTGCACGCGCTTGCACACAGGGCTCCATGGACTCCAGGAGCTACTCTTCACTGAGTTGGCAGGGCTGCTGCCGCATTGAGCGGCTCTGCGCTTCATTCTGGGGCTAGGCGCTACCAGAGAGTCTACCCCAGAATAAGCATGCCAAAACAGACTGTAAAAGATTTCTGCAAGCGCAGATCTGACCTTTTGGCACACAGCACAGACCGCACAATCGACAACTCTTAGGCCGGGTGCACACTAGCATTGTCTTCTGCGCACTAGCGTGCGTTAAAAGGGACGCACTTTAATGACGGAAGAGATTGGTAGACGCCAGACGATGCGTTAATTTTGCCGCAAGCCGTAAAAAATGAACGCGGCCGTTCAAGTGCGCAGGCGCGCTCATTTGACGTTCAGCACGCTGCCAACGTCGTCTATACGGCGTCGATCCTAGCGCAAAAGCCTTGGTGTTTCCATTACGGACTTCTTCAGCGCGCGCTATGCGTGTATTACGTGTGTTTTTCTCTATCCGTGTAATTATAGGCTACACCAGCCGTCAAAAAAAGGGTCATAACGCACGCTAGTGCGCAGAAGAAAACACTAGTGTGCACCGGGCCTAATACACCATACAACAGCAATGAAAGATCCTGCTAATGAGAACATAGAGATTATATATTATTTTAATGCCTGTCGCTGGGAGCCCCAGGAAGGATTCTGTCCTCCGTGAGTTAATTCCATAAATGTGATTATTAGGTGTTTTTGGGCTAGGACCTGTCACGTTGGGACACATTGAGGCTGTGGCAGGCTTAAGCAATATATGATCATACTTTATGAACTAGAGGAGGAGGCGCCTGAAAGGGAGGGGGGGAGGTCCTTCGAACCTCTCTCCCTACCGATCGGCGGCTCTGCGGGGGTTAACCCAGGCATCATTTGGAAGGGCACAGCCTGCCCTTCCAAATGGTGCCTGGCATTAACCCCTGGGGAGCTGGATCGCGAATCGGCGCTGAAAAGCGCCGGTTCGCGATCCTTTCCCGGAGCTAGCCGACATCTTGGATGTCGGCCAAGCCTCCGGGAACTCCCCCTGAGGACTGGCGTCATCGTGCGTAGCACGATGACGCCAGTCCTGGACTTAGGGAGTTCCAATGAACTCCCCATCTCCCGATCCGTGGCAGCTAGGGGTTAAAGTTTGGTATGGTTGGATCGGCCAGAGCATGGCCGTTCCAACGATACCAAACACTACTGTGAACAATTGTCAAAAAAAAAAAAAAATGAAAAATAACATTTTTTTTAAAAACAAAATTATAAAAAAAAAAAAATACTTTTTTTTATTTTTTTTGGTTTGTTAATGCAGCAATATTGTTCCCATTTCAATTATAATGTGAACAATGATGCTACACTAACGATTTTTGTATGCGGTGCGTTTGTTAAAAATAGTGTAATTTTCCCCAAAACAAAATGTAACGAGACCCCATCTCTAATTTTTTTAACAAGCGCACCCCATACAAAATATAACCGCAATTGCTCGCATGTTAAAATGTGAAAAAAAAAACACTTTACACATTGTAAATTATTGAAAATACATATTTTATTGCATTTTTTGTTATAATATACAGACATGACATAACGTATACATATAATAATGACATATTATGAATCTACCGAGTCTGACGGAAAGAACGATATATAATATGTCTGGGTCATATACTAAAATAAGCCTTCAAAACACGTTTAAACATGATGAGCAAAACCGGTAAAAATGACCTCAGCACAGGGGCGGGAAAAGCCTCAGCAGCGAAAGGGTTAAAACTGTGAAAATCTTGAGCATCTTTAAATTTTATGAGTTTTCTAATTGTGCCGTTTGTGTAATGGAGCGCTCGGTGTCCATTTGTCTCAAAAAGCAACTGCCCCTTATACATAGTAAACTATGCCGTAGTTAAAAGGTTTTAACCAACGAGAAGGTGTGAGTATATGATCCTAAACTGAAAAGTAAAACTAGCGATGGGCGCACTTTATTAAAAAATATAATTTGTTAAATCATAAACCGACATTACAGCTCGTCCTGAGTCATTATCAACCTTAATAATGGCTTGGGAAGGGCTGTATTGTCGGTTGGTCACTTTTTAACAATGTTAAATTTTTTCTTTAATAAACCTGCTTTAGTTTTAATAAAATCGAGTCACTAGGGCTGAAAAATCTAATCATTAATGAAAATAGTTGACAATTATTCTCTAACAAATCAGACTGTGCCCAGCACACACTGTTTATGTTTAGAGAGTTTGACGGAGTTAAACATTATTAACCACAGATACGACGTGAGACGATTGATTTTGTTCTAGGGTTATTTCGGACATCACTATAGTGTTTGTTTTTATTTAGTTTACAACAGTAGAAGAACTATAGCACAGACCCTGGGGTGCTGACACCGGGTGGTTGGAGCCGTACCACCAGTGTGTTACCATTACTTGGCGCTGGAGTCCTGTGCCACCACCTCACCTTCCCTCCTGCAGGATACTATTCACTTCCTGGCACCAGAGAGCTCGCTTCCTTCCTTTCTCAGGGGTTTCTGGGGGACGTAGTCTATAAGTCCATTATAGTCTTTCCCATACATTGCGCTCTGGCTCACCCTAGAGGCATAACGGTTGCAGTTCTCAGAACCAACTTAAACAGGGCTACACTTATTAACATGGTCGGGGTGCGTGGAGTGCCCCCCCCCCCCGTTTGCGTGCTGGCATCAACACGTCAATCCGAGCGCTCTTAGCAGCGTTAGTTCAGGGAGAAAGCAGACATGAGCATGAGCTGCACACGCAGCATCGATCAATCTGACCAGGCAGTCATGTACCTTATGTATGAAAAGTACGCAAGTTACGCGCGATACATACAATGTCCCGCAACACAGTTTCTCCAAATTTTCCAAATGATTATTTAAGGCTGCTGTCAGACGAGCGTAGTGTTCACGTCCGTGATTGCGCCTAAAAGTACGTCCGTGATAGCATGACAGGAAGCCCATCGGAGCCCGTTACACGAAGTACGTCCGCACTGAACTGCGGACGCACAACGGCCGCGGCCCACGGACGCAAGGCAGGCAAGAACGTACAACCCCTAGAACGGCCGCACAAAGTGCGCTGCGTCCGCAACGTCTGCATAGCTTTGTGTGTGAGTGATGGAACGTGGTCAGACGGACGGCATTTATACGTCCAGCATTTTTCACAGACAAAATGGTTTTGCATTTTAATTTATTTTTCCCTCCTATATCCGTCAAAAATAACTTCAGTGAAAAAACGGACTGTGTGACCACTACTGCGTCTTCCGTACTGACGATGTCCGTACTGCACGGACGTACAGTCCGTAGAAATCACGCTCGTCTGACCCTAGCCTTATCAGTGACGTTTCAGTCCCAAAATAACTTTCAAAGTCTTCTAAAAAAAAATCCTACGAGACTGAAACGTCACTATAATAGACTCAGTGTTGCAGGACAGCTTATACACATATATAGATCCAAATGGCTCTGTGGATGCACCCAGGGTCTTCAATAAAACAATACGGGCTCTATTACATTCCTTGCGCAAGCGTTAACGCATCCGCAAAAACGCATTAACACGAGGGGCAAAACCCTTTGCGCAGAACGTCGTATTACAACGTCCGTGCAAAAAATGCGTGTTAACGTCTAACGCGGGTGAACCTGCGCAAACTTTTTGCGAGCGTAATGTACTTTGCGCGTCCTATACTTAACATAGTGAGTGCAAATGTGTTTGTAATACCATCCGCGTACCAGCGCACAATCTATGCGCAGATTTTAAAGGACAACATTTGCGCGCATAATTTTAACGTCTTTTCAAAGCTGGTGGTAACGGCAAATCTGAAAGTAATGGCCGAAACCAAATACACCAGCCCGAAAAAAAAAAAATACAGCAAAGTATAGTTACACATTGTACACATACCCAAACAATAAAATAGAGAGGTTGTGCGTGTTTTTATTATTGCTGCAGCATATATACTCAGATTTTGACAGGCGCAAAAACTGAATGGGAGACAATTGTGGTTCTTAATTCTGATTGCACACCGATTTCTGCATTAATGCGCGTGCGTTCTTGCACATCTTTTTTACGCGCGTTATATTTTGACGGACAAAATGCGCTCGGATTGTAATACCAGCGTTAATTTACGCGTGTTAACGTTTAACGCGTCGCACACAAATTAACGCGCTGCGCGAGCGATTTTGCGCAGAGAATTTAATAGAGCTAAGTCTTTATTTAAGCTACATTAAAACCAGCCGAAGTTTCTGCTCATGCACAGCCTTTATCAAGGTAGCTAAAAGAAAGATTTATGGTTTTATCCAACACGCTGAGTGCATCCACAGAGCCATTTGGATAGAACTGTTTTTTGGATTTAAGCACCAGAACTTTAACTCTTTCAGGACACCCAAGGATTGGGTGCAGCAGATTCCTTTTGTATATTATATACACACAATAACGTTTATTTTCCACACCCACGAGTCCTGTTCAGAGACAAAACGGCCATGGCTGGGACACATGGTAACCGTGGTGACAATGCAGCGGTGCTCGCTTATGGCAGTTACCATATATGGTCATGAAAGCGGTCCTATGGCAGCGGGATTACTCTGCTTATCAGATGCAGGCGCTGTGGCAGCCATGTGCTTACAACAGGGAGCTTAACCCCTTGCTCTGAGGACACAATATGTCACCTCACTGGCGTCAGATGGTTGAAAGGAGTTTACACGTGGAGCACTGTGCTGTAGCATAGTGTATTCTGCAAGGTTTGGGACCCCCTCCTTTTCTAAAACCTCCATTGAAACCATAGAGAGAAAACATATACACACACACACAATAACCTGTGCCACGTCTGTACCCAACCAGAACACCTGTAAAGGGATGCATTGCGGTGTCAGAGCATGACGGTCCCCATGCGAAGGTTCTCTTATTCCTACATCCTGTACCTCTAGGGCTGTGGTCCCCAATCCTGGTCCTTTAGGGCACACTAATAGATAGGCCAGATATTAAGGATCAGATTGTGGAAATGCAGACTGAATCCTGCAATCACTGAGCAGCAAATCATATCACCTGTGCTGTGCTTCAGATACCTGCAAACCTGGCCTGTTAGGTGAACCTGAGGACCAGGGTTGTGGACCACTGCTGTAGGGCATCGTCTCAACATCCTAAAAACTGACTTCCAATCCCCGAGGTGGCCAGCCTCTACAGAATTCATTTCATTTTGCGGGACCAGTGGTCAATTCATTAGCACCACTAATAAAGCATACCTGCTCTGGCTTATTTATTCCAGTATTTTATTTGAATTGCTGCACCCCCCATAACAAAAAATACCGCAGTTTGCATCGTCTTGGGTAATATGATGTGGTGATGGCAGCTTCCTCCAGTATGCCCATATGGTGCAATTAAAAAGGATGTTCTATTGAAAAATAGAGTTCTTTTTTGCCCCAATTATTTTTAATTAGTTTTCTCTTTGTGGGTGAATTTACTTCCCTTTTCGCCCTCGTTCCGTGCTGCTGCTCCTCTTCTACTCAGGAACTCCAGAGTCTGGAATTCCTAGAAGTTTTCTGCCCAACTTGCATAGCACAGGAATCGCAAGTTACGCACGGTTACAGAACTTGTGCACTTAACGTATGCAAGTTACGCAGGTTGATGGATCACAGTTGCGTGCATGCGAAGATCCAATCCATCAATGCATCGGAGACCGCTTGCTACAGCGAATGACATCACCCGCTCGGAGACCAGTCTGCTCTCTGCGTGCTGACGTTATTAATGACCGACAACCAGGAAATTAAAAAATCCCAGCTGCTGGTGCCACTGGGTGGTGTGGAGGAAACTCCATTTCACTTCTCCCAATTCCCTATGGGGGTATACAGGGGTCTTTTGGACCCCCGTATCTCCGGCATCATAGAGGCTAGCGGGTGATAGGAGGTAGCATTGGAAAGGCCAGGACATGACCTTTTCAATTAGGGATGCACCGATACCACTTTTTTAAGACCGAGTACCGATACTTTTTAAAAAGTACTCACCGATACAGAGTACCGATACTTTTCTTTAATGTCACGTGACGCTTTCCAATAAGAACAGACCATATAAAAATGCCCCCAGCTCACGGATATGCCCCCCAGCTCACACATATGCCCCCCAGCTCACACATATGCCCCCCAGCTCACACATATGCCCCCCAGCTCACACATATGCCCCCCAGCTCACACATATGCCCCCCAGCTCACACATATGCCCCCCAGCTCACACATATGCCCCCCAGCTCACACACATGCCCCCCAGCTCACACACATGCCCCAGCTCACACATATGCCCCAGCTCACACATGGATATTGCCCCCCAGCTTATGGATATGCCCCCACAGCTCACACATGGATATTGCCCCCCAGCGACGAAACTTCCCTTCCTGGGCGCCACCAGGAATGTCTCCGCGCGTGCGCTCGTTGGAAGGACCCCAGCCGCGACCACGTGGGACCATATGATCATGGCTGGGGTCCTTCCAACGAGCGCGCGCGGGGAAACTTTCCCAGCGTCGCCCAGGAAGGTAAGTATCGTCGCGGAGAGCAGCTGCAGGGCCTGTCCGAATGCTCTATCTGCATTCGGACAGGCCCTGCAGCTGCTCACTGTGTTCATACTTTCCTGGGCGCCGCCGGGAAAGTTTCCGCGCGCGCTCGTTGGAAGGACCCCAGCCGTGATCACATGGTCCCACGTGGTCGCGGCTGGGGTCCTTCCAACGAGCGCAAGCGCGGAGACATTCTCGGCGGCGCCCAGGAAGGCAAGTATTGTGTGAGCAGCTCCAGGGGCGGCTGTCCGAATGCCGATAGAGCATTCGGACAGCCGCCGCAGCCCCTCGGATGCCGGCAAGCCGGCTCAATGCCGGCTTCCGGTATCGGTAAAAATATCGGGGGGTACTGCTCCTGCAGTACCCAGTATCGGCCCCAATACTGATACTAATCGGTAGTATTGGTGCAACCCTATTTTCAATAATACCAAGCATGACCAGGGTTTGTTGAATAAGGCTTGTGTCAGACGAGCGCAGTGTTCACGTCCGTGTTGCCGCACATAAGTACGTCCGTGATAGCATACAATTGTGGTAAATGGAGCCGCACATACGAAGTACGTCCGCACAGAAGTGCGGAGGCATGACGGACGCAGGTTAGGCAAGAACGTAATACTGCTAGAACGGAAGTGCGGAGTCATGGAACGTGGTCAGACGGACTGCATTTAGGCTGGGGGTCAGACCAGCGCACTTTTAACGTGCGTTCTGGCGCACATAATTACGGCCGCACTAGCAGCAGATGACGGGCAATGACGGCCAATATACGATGTACGGCCGCACAAAAGTCCGGCCGTGCAACGCAAGTGGAATTTGAACGCATTTTTCCGAGAACGCTGAACCGCTAGTACTGACGTACTGAGTGCGCAGCAGCGGCATAGCGGTGTGTTTGCGTGATTAGGAGACGTCAGACGCTGCTAATGTCCAGCCTACATAACGTCCAGACGCAAAAAGAGTTTTATTGACGATCCGTACAAAATCACGCCCGAAAATGTGCGTCGTCAGACAGTTTTTGCGCATTCCGTGAAAAAATACGTCAATGCGTTCGGACGCACTTTTTCACGTTCGCGGGGATAAATGCTTTCGTCTGACCCTAGCCTTATACGTCCAGCATTTTTGACACAGAAAATGTTTATTTTAATTTATTTTCCCTCCTACATCCGTCAAAAATAACGTCAGTCACAAAAACGTACTGTGTGGCCACTACTGCACGGGTGCATAGTCCATAGAAAACACGCTCGTCTGACCCTAGCCTAATAGTTTTTATTTTTCCTAATGCAGCACTATTGCTCACTTAAATTCTAAAGTGAACAATCATGCTACACTGTGGAGCTCTAGGATACACTCATACACAGTGCACATTACTGTATGCCAGAGCTCCATAACAAAACTCACTCATACACAGCGCACATTCCTTGGAGCTCTGTGATACAATTATACACAGCACCTATCAGAGCTCCACAGCAATAAAACTCACAACACTGTTGTGTGTATGAGTTTTATTGCTGTGGAGCTCAGGGATGCGCTCATAAACACTGTACGATTGCTTAAACCTGTATCCTTAGGTGCCTATACCTCCCATTGTAAATAAATCACACACATTTAATATTGTTGGAAAAGGTATAGGCCACAGCTTTATTATAAATAAAAAAATATATATATATATATACTTTTAATCTGACCCTACCGCAGCATCCTTGGCTGTAGGCAGTTATCTTCACACCAGAGCTCGTCGCTCCTCCTGGCTTACACAAGAGCCGAGGACGTCTCACCCAGCGGCTTAACCACTAGTTCTTCCTCGCTGACCGGGGTTAACACCAACGCAAAGGGCAATACTCCTGCTATTGACCCTTCGGCCCTCCCCGCCGCCACTACTCCTGACCTTAAAAATATTTAGACCGATGTCTGATAAGTGCACCCCATCGGAGCGCATCAGCACTCTATTGTCTCCTTCCAGCTGCCGAATAGCAAAACCACCAACATCAACCATAAAACGAGATACTTCTCTATTTAGTTTACGCCGGGCTTTTTCCAATGCCTTAGGCGTAGCAAAATTAAACCATGCAGGTCTGGAAACTATCTCGGACCAAACAAGCGACAAGTTTTTAAAGAGGGCGAAGCACCTAGCCAAGTCTTGCTTTATGTTGTGTGTGAGACCTTACCTTACCTAGATCATTACCCCCCGCATGAACTACTAAAATTAATTAATCTGGAACCCTACGTGACAAATTACAAAATTCCCTATATATACACCGTTCCACCGTAAACCACGCATCCCCAACCATCGTACCCTCGCTACTTCTAAGGGAAGACCCAAATTACGACCAATAATTCTTTGTTCGGCGCGTTCTGCTGCCCAGTAGATATATGAATGTCCCAATATCCAGACAGACCGTGGAGGACCTGTAATAAAAATTATTTACATTAAGTGAGGACGAATATATAAACGAAAACTGTCAGAAGCCCACCTTCCCAATCTACGCAACATAACTCCCGAAGCCCCTGCTTCCGCCGCTTCCGTAGCTGCCCCAATTCTAAATGAGTGAGGAGTAAATCCCTTTGGGTCTATTCCAAGATGTGAGACACAACGTCGTAAAACCGCAGAGAATTGAAAACGGGTCAGTGGGCGACCCGATAAGTGTATAAAAAAAAATGGTTCCCCACCTGTTGGTCGTTGAACAAAAAATTCTGATGCCAATGTATATGGGCAACAGGAACCCCCTATTTTACACAAAGTGATGAAAACCCCCCTACCCACCTGATCCGTCTTGGACTGGGGTATGAATAAACGGACCTGCTCATCTAACACTACATGCCGTGCTTGAAGCCCCGACGGATAATGCGCACTTCTTGAAACTAGTTCCCCCACTCGCAGGGCACCAAAAAAACAACAAACAATTGCTAACCGAAACAGTAGTACCTCAAACTTGTCAACACAGATCAAACTCAATGCTGAAACAATGTCTTGTAATAGAGCCAAAGACACTGGCCTACGAGCATCCGGAGTTGCCAGCCGCCTCCACCCTGCAACCGTCCTCCGTAACACTATCTTTTGCAAAATCCTCCCATCCCACTAGCTGACAAAGGAGTGAAAGGGCTGATAGTGCCCTGGCTGCATAAGCTGCCGAGCATCCTTGTTCCATATTACGTAAGAGTAGCCATGTAGCCCAGCAGCGATCCTCCGCTGTCTGCCATCCGTGAACTGACCGAGCCACTACCTCCCATGCTCGCCAGACCTGTATATAAGCCAACTAAGTATTATTGGCCAAAGACCGCAACAAGCGCTGCCTCAGTCCACTGTAGCCAGGGTCCATAACCACTGTGGAAACGGTGTACCTGCCTGATCTGCTCCCGGCGCCAGCTGCCAAAAATGGTCCCACTGAAAACGGGAAAGAGAATCGGCAATGCCGTTAGCCACACCTGGCACATGTCGAGCCTTAAAGCAGATTAAATTCAAGACAACGTAGCACAAAATGCCTCAGTAATGACAGAACTGGCGGGGAGATGGACGAACCCCGGGTTAAGACATGTACCACACTGAGATTGTCCATCCAAAATCATACCCGCTTGTTAGCTAAACATTCCCCCCATATTTCTATTGCCGCGACAATAGGCAACAACTCCAGAAACAAATTTTTTAGCAAAGCAGTACCATAATCAAGAGGAAGGCCAAGCCTCCGCGCACCAATGGCCCCGAAAATACGCTCCTAAATCACAAGCACCTGAAGCGTCAGTAAACAACTCCAAAAAAGAATTATCTACCTCCTTCTCTTGCCAGTAGGTGCACCCATTGTATTGCCCCAAAAAAGACTGCCAAACTTGCAAATCATCTTTTAAATGTTTTTTGAGACAAATAAAATGGTGTGCTGCCTTAACACCAACTGTAGCTAATGCTAGACGCCTACAAAAAGCCCGACCCATCGGCATTATCCGACAAGCAAATGCCAAGTGACCTAGTAAAGACTGGAGCTCTTGAAGGCAAATTTTTTCTGAATATAAAGCCCTACTCCGCAAAACCTTTAAAGCCTCAATCTTGCCATGTGGTAAACGAAAAACGTTTTTCACTGTATCTGTTTCAATACCCAAAAAAAACAATAGCTGACACGGACCCTCAGTCTTATCTATTGCCAATGGGACCCCAAAATTGTTAGCTTCTTCCATAAAAACCTGGAGTAATTGAGCACAAATCATTGACTGCAAAGGACCAACAAATAAGAAATCGTCCAGGTAATGAACAACTGAGGTCAAACCTGCCGACTGACAAACTACCCATTCGAGGAAAGTGGCAAACAATTCAAAGTACCGGCAAGAGATAGCACAGTCCCATAGGGAGACATCTGTCAAAATAGAATTTATTCTTAAAGGCACAACCAAACAAGTGATAACATTGAGAGTGGATTGGCAGGAGCCGAAAAGTCGACTAAATGTCAACTTTAGCCAATAAGCAACCTGCCCCTGCCTCCGCCTCCCGCACCAACAAGAGTGCCTCGTCGAAAGAGGAATAATGAACTCTACAATCCTCTCGACCAATACCATCATTAACAGATGATCCATAGGGGTGAGATAAGTGATGGATTAGCCGAAATTTTCCAACCTCTTTCTTGGGAACTACACCCAAAGGGGAGATACGAAGATTAGGGAATGGCAAATTGGTAAAGGGACCAACCATACGTCCCAAGCGAAACTCCTGCTCCAACTTAGCTGCCACCACGTCCTCATGCTGATGAGCTGATACGAGGTTAGAGGAAAAAACTGGATAATCTGAATACGTAAATGGTACCTTAAAACCGGCAGAAAACCAAAACGTAACAATCCTGCTGATCTTTTATTGTGATAACGGTCGAGCCATGGCAACATCTTTTCCACGCTCACCGCGGTAAGGTCGGAAACCCGCGTCATCCCTAACCTTTCCTCGCCCCATAGATCCTTTGCCTCTACCAAGACATCGAAATGCCGGATGTGTTCCTCCGCACTGCAAACAATCGTGTCTGAATCGGCAAGCATTAGCCCAGCGGCAGTGCGCTTCATTATATGACCAACAAAACCCCTTTATGTGAGCCGCTGACGTTCCAGGGGTCTGAGCGCCAGCGGGCCCAGAAAAAGGCACAACAACCGGGCGAGTGGGAGTCATTAACAGTTACCATAAGTTTGCGTCTTGTTCGTCAAAGCGAAGGACGCATAGCCATTTTGTGGCTAAATTGTTGGTCATATCTAAACCAACACATACCCCCATATACTTTATAGGCTCCCCAAATGAGATCAATATTAGGAAAACAGCGACACATCTCGCTCGGGAAAACGCTCGCAAACTATGGCACTGAAAGCCAAAAAACCTTGGAGCCAATTCCCAAATGTTTTTGGTAAAGTTTGAGCCTTGTCTTTAAGATTCCTTATCTGCTGCCACCAACGATAAAATATCCACATATTCACCTTTCCATATTTTGTCTTTTACCTTGCTACCAAGATGCATACCCAAAGGTGAGAATTCACATATTGTACGGGGCTGCGCAACCGCCAGTGCCGTATTCTCTGCATTCACTGTTCCCTCAGCCAGCGCAGTGAGTTTTGTGCCCTCAACCGCAGGTATAACCACTGGCCCAACTGTGGTACTAGCCGTGGCACCACCCAAAGGCTCTCGGGAACTCTCCCCCCCCCCCGAAGCATTCTGCCAGGACTGTAGCGCAGCCATTAATGGATCCACCAACTCGGATTGCCCGGTATTTTCACGTGCCCCAGCGCACCCTGGCATTGCCTGCGCAGGTTCTAGGAGAAAGCAGGTCATACTCACGTGCCGACAGCAGCATAGATGAATCCATCGGGCGCCGAACTCCACCGTTATTCGACAGGTGAGCCATACGTTGGGTAGTGATCGCCACTCCATCAGCTGAAGTAGGTATAGAAATGCTCCCGGAGTCCACCACCGGATGATTAGATGAACTGAGTGCACCAGACGTCGTACTGACCACCTGTGTCATGTGCTGCTGCGAAGCAGGCAACATCCGAACAGCCTCTACAGGAGATTGAAGAGTATCCAGCCGCAGGAACGAAGCAGGGGCCACTGGAAGACCCCCTCTTGGTATTTCCAAAGAAGCCAGTTCCTGGTGGTCATTGCCGCGGCTGCGATTGGCCGGGCGCTGAGCACGTGGTGCAGTGCTGCCGCGATTACCACGTGGTCGACTCGGGGCGGAGCCTCGACCACGTGGTCACACATGCACCGCTGGAGAGTTCAGGGGATGCAAGGAAGATGAACGCGGGCTCCTGGAGCGCCCTGGCCGCTGTCCACTAACCACTGGTGCCGCAGTGGATGACCCTGCTGTAATTGGAGAACTGGTAACTGCCCGCCGGCTAGGCATTTCCACCTCAACCGGCAGCGTAGCAGGTATAAAGGACGCCTCTGATCCTTGTGAAGGTGTGCCGACTTGAGTGGAGCAACCCAGCCTTGCCCAGTCCCTGGCGCCGGAGGAGCGGGACCTTGGGGGGGGGGGCTAAAGTTCTGGGCAGGCTGTGTAGGAGGTAAACGGTCGTGTCTCCAAGACCGTGGTTCCTCGGCCTCCCCATCCGCCGGATGGGAGTGTTCTAATTCTGATGGGCTTCTCGCCATGTCGACCATGGAAAACCAAGCAGCTTCAGCAAACTCACGGAGCTGGTCTATGAGGGAGACAATTTCGACCGGGTAATTAACAGAGCCACAGAAGCAATGCCTAGGTGAGCGACAGAGCAACGTGCAGATTCTCCAATCCTACACAAGTGAGCCAGGTAATTAAACCCTCCTTTATATAGCCACCTTATTAGCATATACCTGGCCAAAGCCCAATTGGTACAGTAATTGCACACCTGCACCCATTAGGCCCAGGCCAGCAGTCATGCCCCCCTTCCTGAATGTTCCAGGGTTTGCTGTACTGTGAGCCACACAGATTCTTTAATCCAAAAGTAGTAGTGACGTTTAGTCAGAGGTTTATAGGTTTTTTTCCCCCATTTTTCGGTGTTCTGGAAAGCTATTTAAGTTATTTTGCAAGCACTTCAGGTTCTCTCAGTCTTTTACAATTTTGACGCCAGATGTGTGCACAAATTGTGATTTTTCAAAAATTTTAATGTACAGAATATCGACAAATCGGCCTGAAATATGGCTGATAATCTGTATCGGCTCTGGAAAAATCTCAGTCTATCCCCAATATGTATATAATAAAGTATAAAGGACTAATACACGGAAACCGGATCAAGTGTTGAGGCATATAGGGTGCACTTTCACACGCAGAAGGGAGCAGACTCAACCCAAATAATTGCACGTGTGTAATATACACAACCACAAAGAGAATGAGAAAGTCCGAGGCAACAGGCGCCTAGAATTCTACCTCCAGCTCCTAAATTGTCTGGATTATTTTAAATAAAGCTCTGTTAGATTGTAAATTCAAATGAGCAGGCTCCTCTTTTTCCACCATTATCCACCTGGTCAAACCTAGGTTTTATTTTAGAAGAAATCGATAGAGTCAGCGCTTCTTTCGGCCACAGTGGCTTTCTGTGTATATTATTGGGTACCTTTAAGTAAACAGAATGCTGCCATAGCGTAGTAATTTATAAACCACAATAAAAGTATCAGCAGAAGAAAGATTGCACTCACATTTCCATGTGTCTCAATCAGACACCAGATAATCCAGACAGCCGGCGATAATAGAGGGAACGCCGGATTTCCCACAAAGCCAGCAACCTTTTCACTCCAATAGAAGCTGGACGCCAGGAGGTAATTTCAAGGCCAATTTATTAAAATAAAGAAATACAAAAAGAAAAACCCAAACGCGTTTCACGTGTTCACTCGCTTCTTCAGTAGGTGACACCTACTACTGTAACCTCCTCCTCTCTGGCCTCAAGAGATCCCAGATTCTCCCTCTGCAGTCTGTAATGAACACCTGTGCCAGGCTCATCCACCTCACTTACCTCAATCTCTACACTGGCTGTTTCCTTCAGAATCCAATTAATTATACTGGGGCTCACATACAAAGTTCTCCATAACCGCGCCCCGACTACATCTCCTCCCTTATTAGCAGGTACATCCCGTCCCGACCACTTCGCTCTGTCAATGATCTGATAGTCTCTGCTTCAGGTACCCGAACCCCCAACTCCGGCCTTCAGGACATCTCCCAAGCTGCCCCCTTTCTACAGAACTCCCTCCCCAAAACATCAGACACTCCCCGTCTCTCCAGTCCTTCAAGAAGTCTCTGAAAACATTACTTTAGAGAAGCCTATCGGCTCACTCCATGATTCCCCCTCCGTTCATTTTCAGCTGCATCTTCCCCCCCTAGCCCACATGCACCCCGCTATTTCACATTCTCTATTCACCCTCACCTAGTGTGCCACCCCTATCCTCTTGGATTGTACAGTAGGTGAGAGGATACATTTAACCTGTATGTTTGTTGTTCTGCCTCCCGCTGTACAGCACTACGGAACTTGTTAGAACTTTATAAAAACTTCTAACATACAAGTTCATAGAGATGGGTGTTTGCAGGCAGAAATAATATATAATCTCCCCATTTGGGCAAGTTATAATGGCAGATTGTAAAAACAAAACTTGCCAGGTTTTCACCAATATACTGAGCTGATCTCTCGCACCCACCGTCCATTATTTAGAATATTGAGTTGTGGATTACATTTGCAGGTTCAGTTTTGGCGTTCATCTTGTATTAAACGCTTAGTCCTGAGGTGTGACAGATTTATCAAACCGAATAAATGCTTTTAGAGCATATATATGTGTAGAAGAAGCTCTAGGACAGGGCTGTCAAACTCCATCCCCCCCAGATATTTCTGAACTACCACTCCCATGATTCAATGGCCATGATTTCCCCTACTCCTAACATGGTGAGGTTTGGCATCATTGGAAAGGCCATGCTCTGGCCACAGATCGGGAGTTCAAAGATCCCCCCATCTCCACCATAGGAAACCCCTGGGCAGCTAGGTGTTAATTCTACCAACTGACGGCGTAAAAATTCTGGGAATTTTAGACCTCAACATTTGGGGGGGCTGCGAGTTTGACAACCTTGTTCTAGGATCCAGGGGTGAGATTCTAGACCCATGGATTAATCAAACCCCCGATTAATGAATGTATACGGCGAGTATCCTTTGTCCGAGATGCTCGGGACTAGTGGTGGTTAGGATTTAGGATTTTCTTCAGATTTTGGAATATTTGCACATAATGAGATATCTTGAGGATCGGAGCCAAGTCTAAGCAAAATTTATTTAAGTTTCATACATGACTTATACACATAGCTTGAAGGTAATTTTACACGGTATTTTTGATCATTTTGTCCCCGTCACGAGGTCTGGGTGGAATTTATCATGACTTGTGTCATGTTGGCACTCAAAAGAATTCAGATTTAGTATTCCAGATAAAGGATACTCAACCTGCAACTACTTTTCAGCAAACAACAACTGATGGAACAACTGTGTACCCAGCAGTTAATGGGTTAAAAAAACGTGTGCATCAGCAAGATCTATACCTTCCACCTACGCAGGACCCAGATCTTATAGAAGGAGGAGATCCCTCCCAAACAGACTGGAATTTACAAACAATGGAGCAGCAGAGCTATAAATATTTACTGCAGCAGCAGATGTTTGGCGGCGACCTTAAAAGTCACATATACACGTGGAATAACAAGGCAACAGATGAATGGAGAAAGCGTGCGTGCTTACCAGCTTTCACACCATCCTTGGTGAGGAAGACGGTCATCAAAAGTAAGCAAAAGCCAAAAAAAGAACAGAGTCACAGTCCCGGTGCTCCGTAAAATCATTTTGTCTCCAGCCCCGAGCCTGTAGGGGTGAAGCCGGAGATACACCAAGTGTGATGCCATGTGCAGAGCCTGTAGGGGTTAAGCCGGAGATACACCGAGTGTGATGCCATGTGCAGAGCCTGTAGGGGTTAAGCCGGAGATACACCGAGTGTGATGCCATGTGCAGAGCATGTAGGGGGTTAAACCGGAGATACACCGAGTGTGATGCCATGTGCAGAGCCTGTAGGGGGTTAAACCGGAGATACACCGAGTGTGATGCCATGTGCAGAGCCTGTAGGGGGTTAAACCGGAGATACAACGAGTGTGATGCCATTTTCATATGGGTCGAGGAAAGAAAACAACTTCAGCTTAAGCAATTATTGATGGTCATTGACCAGATACTCTTCACCGGCACTTTCCCGGCCAATGCAAAGATGATTTCTATAATCCACAAGGTAGAGGAAGGGAGTATATTTAAAAGGAAACAAAACAGCAAAACAAGAGGACATAGATTAGATTAGAGGGGCAAAGGTTTAAAAGTAACATCAGGAAGCATTATTTTACTGAGAGGGTGGTAGATACATGGAACAGCCTTCCAGTAGAAGTGGTAGAGGCCAAAACAGTAATTGAATTTAAGCAGGCATGGGATAGGCATAAGGCTATCCTAAACAAAAGATAAATCCAGGTTAAGTATCCATGTAATTGGGCAGACTAGATGGGCCGAAAGGTTCTTATCTGCCGACATTTTTCTATGTTTCTATGTGCAGAGCCTGTAGGGGTTAAGCCGGAGATACAACGAGTGTCATGCCATGTGCAGAGCCTGTAGGGGTTAAGCCGGAAATACACCGAGTGTGATGTCATGTGCAGAGCCTGTAGGGGTTAAGCCGGAGATACAACGAGTGTGATGCCATGTGCAGAGCCTGTAGGGGTTAAGCCGGAGATACAACAAGTGTGATGCCATGTGCAGAGCCTGTAGGGGTTAAGCCGGAGATACAACGAGTGTGATGCCATGTGCAGAGCCTGTAGAGGTTAAGCCGGAGATACACCGAGTGTGATGCCAGCAGAGCCTGTAGGGGGTTAAGCCGGAAATACACCGAGTGTGATGTCATGTGCAGAGCCTGTAGGGGTTAAGCCGGAGATACAACGAGTGTGATGCCAGCAGAGCCTGTAGGGGTTAAGCCGGAAATACACCGAGTGTGATGTGATGCCATGTGCAGAGCCTGTAGGGGTTAAGCCGGAGATACGAGTGTGATGCCATGTGCAGAGCCTGTAGGGGGTTAAGCCGGAGATACAACGAGTGTGATGCCAGCAGAGCCTGTAGGGGGTTAAGCCGGAGATACAACGAGTGTGATGCCAGCAGAGCCTGTAGGGGGTTAAGCCGGAGATACAACGAGTGTGATGCCATGTGCAGAGCCTGTAGGGGTTAAGCCGGAGATACAACGAGTGTGATGCAACGCGCAGAGCCTGTAGGGGTTAATCACTACGCACAGTTGTTAAAACCAATGGTAAAAATAAGAATTACTGTTCTTACAATCGAGGTGAACCTCAACCACCCAGGAGGATCAAAATTCAACAACAGCAGGAGAAATTCCTGCAAACAAGGGCGCCACCGCAATCCTGCAATGTAAGAAGTTAACCGCAGCTATTCTTCATTTGTAACACCGGCGAATATACTTCTCTGCACTCTGAAACAATCCAAGTTCACCACTCACAGCCATCACCCTCTCCCCAGGCTCTGCACCTGCACTCCCACCCAGTCCTGGGCCCAAACTCAATGTTTTTTTCCCAGCTGTTGCCACTTTTTTTCAATTACCCTTTTCAAGCCCAAGCTTCTAGTCATTCCCATGCAATCCCTGCTGTATCCTTTCTGGCCACCAGCTCCACACACTCTCCCCCCCCCCTTTGGTTTCACTTTGTCCTTTATGTCAGGCTGAGCCCTTGCATAAAGTACTGTATCAGCATGTCAATCATCCTTGTTTGTCGGTTGAATAAGTGCTAAAACAGGAGTATGGGTTAATGTATAACCCTTCAATTTCCCCAAAACTACCATAGTCATCCTAGAGCAGGGGGTCAGCAACCTTGGCTCCCATGATGCTCAGTCACCCATTAGGCTGACTGAGCCACATGGGAAATGTAGTTCCCAAAACATCAGGGAGCTAAGGTTGCTGACCCCCATCCTAGAGTATCCCTTTAACCCAATCTCTAGCCATGTGGGGGAAGTCATCCTATATAAGAGTTCAGAGCCTTATATGCACCTTGCGCAGTCTCAATACTACAGTAATTTTCAGCATTTTTTTAAAAAACTGCAACTAGATTACTTGGGCATTACAAACAAAACCACCTTATAAAACATTATAAAACACATGCTGCTGGTTTTTATTTTAAGTAATTGCATGTAAAAAAGGAAAAATAAAATTAGGTCTTTTATCTCTGGGTTCCAGTTTCTATATTTTTCCTTTTGATGCAACATTTACCAATTAGTTATGGTTTGTGGCTCTTGTTTATTTAATCTACACTATTTAACAGTTAATGAGGTGGAGAATGGACTATTTTGATAAGGTAGCAGGAGGCTATTGTTCTTCCGGCTACCCAAGAGCTGGCAGCTGAATGAGATATGACGGTAGCTTAAAAGATTTATAATCTACCCCCTAATGATGTCCTTTGAATACATCCCACGCAATACAATGATGCGAGTCAGTGACAGACCCAGAGACTCCATTCTATGACCAAAGCTACCCAGTGAGGAGCAAGTGATGGAAAGATACTGTGGTTGGGGGGCAACACAAAAGATCACACAATGGATGCACCCAGTGACACGTGTTTGTTTAGTTAAAGGTAGGGTTTTACTCTATAAAGAGAAAAACAAAGCACATGTAAGATATCAGCAACATACAAGAAGAACATTTCATTTTTTGTTGGTAGAGGCCCTTTAAGGCTGGGGTCAGGCGAACGTGCGTTTAGCCGTACTTTATTTCAGCCGTGGTAGCAGCAAATGACATCCAACGCAGGCCCACACACGAAGTACAGCCGCATGAAGGTTCGGCTGCGCAACGCAACCGGCAAACAAACGCATTTTCGCAAGAACTTCGAACCGCTAGTACTGATGTACAGAGTGCGCTGCGTCCACATAGCGGCGTGTGTGCGTGATTAGGAGATGTCAGACGCTGCTCATGTCCGGCCAAAATAACGTCCAAAGTTTCCTGGTTTGGCTCCGTAAAAATCACGGCCGAAACGGTGCATCGTAGGACCGCTATTGCGTCTTCCATGAAAAAAATGCATTCGGACGCATCGACTCACTTTTTGACGGTAGATGTGAAAAATACGTTCGTCTGACCCTAGCCTAACTCATTGGATGCGGACGACGTGTGGGGAACATCATGAAGATTCCTCGTTATATGCGGAGGACATTCGCCACACGTCATCCACTAAGAGGGGCATTGCTCCAAATACTCCCCCCCCCCCTCTCTCTCTGGGGTCCCGTGGTGGTAGCCAGACCCCACTTTCATACCCACTCCCAGCTCACAGATGTCATTGCGAAGAGTGTCTGGAGGGGAGGGTCACAATGTCTGACCTTTCCAGTGATCCCTCTCTTTAACCCCGGAGCTGCCGGAAATTATCCCAGGGGTGGCTGACAAATTGGATGTCAGCCAAGCCTCTGGGGCCTCCCCCCACTCACTGACTTCATTATGCATGGGCGTGATGACTTTGGTTGGTGAAATTAACACCTAGCTGTCCTGGGATTTCTTATGGAAATAATTTCTCATAAATTTTGGAATCTAGGAGCCAGCTACAAAAGTTAGGAGCCAACGTTTCGGCGAGGATTCGCCTTTATCAAGGTATACCTTGATAAGGCGAATCCTCGCTGAAACGTTGGGAACCTTGACTCTACATCTGGGAGTTGGTCTGTGCTGACCCAAATTAACATTTTAGGCTAGGGTCAGACGAACGCAGTGTGAACGCGCGTGCAGCCGCACTTTATCACGGCCGTAGTAGCAGCAAATGACGTCCAATGACGGGCAATGTACGAAGTACGACCGCACGAAAGTGCGGCCACGCAACGCAAGCGGCAAACAAACGCATTTTTTTGAGAACGTCAAACCGCTAGTACTAACGTACAGAGTGCGCTGCGTCCGCTAGCGGCGTGTGTGTGTGATTAGGAGACGTCAGATGCTGCTAATGTCCGGCCAACATAACGACCAGACGCAAAAAGTGTTTTATTGATGATCTGTAAAAATTCACGGTCGAAAATGCGCGTCATATGACCGCTATCGCGAATTCCGTGAAAAAATACGTCCATTCGTTCGAACGCTCTTTTTCACGGACGACGCGGAAAATGCGTTAGTCTGACCCTAGCCTAAATTGCTTCTATTTATCACCTGGTGCTTTTTGCTGTTCGGTATTTTTTGTGCATGTGATCATTTGGCTACTTTTTTTAGCCTAGAATTGTAGATTGGCCGCTGTGAGATATATATATATATATATCTCTATTTGTGTTAACATCTATACTTTGTGATGTTGTGATATTGTTTTATTTGTTCTGTGGTCATTGGACACCCTATGTAACACACACACTGGATATGTTTACATTATATGTAGGAGACAGGAAGAAAACCTTGAATAACCCGGCTAGTTGGCTTCAAAGAGAATCGAAAAGTCACCGCACGTTCGGTGACTTTTCGTTCTCTTCAATTTCGGTGCGAGTTGGCGATCCCATTTCTGCGATCCTGCGGTGTATTCAGCAAGCACCACAGGGCCGTCGTAGTGCAGGGAAAAGTTGCTGCAAATCCGAACGCACACCGAAACTGGAGAAACCCGAGCAGCCGCCGATCACAGCGCAAAGCAGCCGCCAGAAAAACCGACACCGCCAACGAATGGAGTGAAAAAAAAAAAAAAAAAAAAAACCAGTACGCTTGAATGTTTGAAAAGTGAAACGCTGTTTGCAAAGAAACTACAAAACAAAAATGTCTGAAATGGACATAAGATCCAATGAATGATAATAAAATGGGCTGTTACAGAAAAAAGAATAAACGATTTAAAAAAAAATAAAAAAAAAGAAGGCTAAAAGATCCTAAAAATTCTATAGATAAAAGAGACTCTTTACTGCAGAATATTATAATCAATGGTTTATTAGATATTGAATTAAAACGGGAATATTTTTAACATTGAAGCCTATGGGATTCTCCTGAATAAACCTGTCGAGTGAAACCACTGAACAGCAGGGCAATTCGGCAACTTTTCTCTGCTGGTTTCTGTTCTCTGAATAGAGGAAGCATTGCTTCTCTATGGGGATTCACTGCCCTCGAACAGGCACCGTATATGCAGGCAATTCGCCAGCATTTGGGAACTGCCTGCTCTCGGAATAGCCAAATGACCAGGAAATGTAACCGTGCGCTGAATTTCACTGTCCGGTTACCTTTTCGGCCACAATTCGGAGCTCTTTGGCACCTAAACATCTACAGGGTTATTCAAAGACTGCTTTTAGATTGGCGTAAAATAAACTGGAAATTTAGGAGCCAGGAGTAAAATTCTAGGAGCCAGTGGCTACCAAGCTCCCGGCTTTGTCAAGCCCTGCAGTAATCAGTTAACAAGTGCACCCCATGGAATATATAACCGCAAAGGCTCGGATGAGAACGTTTGAAAAAAATTAATTTTAAAAGGTTGTAGATTGGAAATTCGCATTTTTTTCTTATATATATATATATAATATATTATGAATCTGCCAGAAAAAAAAAAAAAAGATATATAATTTGTCCAGGTCGTATAATAATACAGGGCTTCAAATCTCGTTTAAACATGAATGAGCTCAGCAGCGCAGGGGTTAAAGGCGGCAGGTCTGCATGTAAAAAAGTATAGCTGCTTGAGAGGAAAAAAAAAAACTGTATATAAATGCAAGTAAATATTTGTAGATCTTCTACACCTGTCCACTTCATATTGGGGGGGGGGGCAGTGTTATCTCCTAAAATGGGGTGCACAGAAATGGCACTTGGTGGTGGTGGGGTTTGTAGACTTGCGTACAGTCGGAGGGTCATTTATATTCAGCTTGTAGACTCCAAATTGTGTTTCCAAACATACATACAAGTTTACAAAGCAGTCACAATCCAGCACTGGATCTTAGACTCGCCTCTAAAGACATGATAAGAAAATAACCAGGGTTCTCATCCCAAGGGGGCAAACAGAAGAGAAATAAAGTCTGTTGAAAAAGCCATTTCTGTCTGTATGCTGATATTGCAGACCCTGTGTGAAGCGGTGCTAGAAAAAAGGGACACCTTCTGTAGCATAGGACCTTTCACCCCAACAATATCTCTGTTAAGGATAAATAAATGGAAAAATTTACAAAAAAGAAGGGCTGAAACAACTAATCGATGATTAAAATAGTTGTCAACTATTTTAATCATCGATTAAATCGGTCTCAATTAATCGTCCTGTGTACAGCACACACTGTTTAGAGTCAGACCTAGTTAAACGTAAATAAACTCAGCTTCAGAGCTGATTGGAGAAGACGCGCCGCTGTTTTATTGGGTATGATTTAGTTCTAGGGTTATGTCAGACACAACCAGTTTGTTTTTATTCCGTTTACAACAGTAGCAGAACTATAACACAAACAATAGGATACGGCCACTGGGTGAAGGAGCAGTATGCCTGGGTTTCATCCTTACTTGAAGCTGGAGTCCTGTGCCACCACCCCACCCTCTTTAGTCAGGAACTGCCATTCCCTCCCTTTGGTCTGGTCCCTTTCCCCCAAACTCCGATCTGGTCTTTTGCCCATATCCACTCCCTCTCACACTCAGGTCAAGTCACTTGAGCAAAGTCATTCCCTTCCACCTCCAGTCCCTCCTCCCACTCAGTTTATGAAATTATTTAAAAAGGGACATCTCTGACCACTTCAGCTTATTTACCCCATTATTTCATGCTGACATCTATGACCAAGTGCTTGTAGCCGCATTCATTTGAGAAAGCAAACATGGGCTTAAGCAGCGCTCGCAGCATCAACCCATCCCTCTGACCAAGCGCTCGCAGCATCAACCCATCCCTCTGACCAAGCGCTCGCAGCATCAACCCATCCCTCTGACCAAGCGCTCGCAGCATCAACCCATCCCTCTGACCAAGCGCTCGCAGCATCAACCCATCCTCTGACCAAGCGCTCGCAGCATCAACCCATCCCTCTGACCAAGCGCTCGCAGCATCAACCCATCCCTCTGACCAAGCGCTCGCAGCAATCAACCCATCCCTCTGACCAAGCGCTCTGCAGCATCAACCCATCCCTCTGACCAAGCGCTCTGCAGCATCAACCCATCCCTCTGACCAAGCGCTCGCAGCATCAACCCATCCCTCTGACCAAGCGCTCGCAGCATCAACCCATCCCTCTGACCAAGCGCTCGCAGCATCAACCCATCCCTCTGACCAAGCGCTCGCAGCATCAACCCATCCCTCTGACCAAGCGCTCGCAGCATCAACCCATCCCTCTGACCAAGCGCTCGCAGCATCAACCCATCCCTCTGACAAGCGCTCGCAGCATCACCCATCCCTCTGACCAAGCGCTCGCAGCATCAACCCATCCTCTGACCAAGCGCTCGCAGCATCAACCCATCCCTCTGACCAAGCGCTCGCAGCATCAACCCATCCCTCTGACCAAGCGCTCGCAGCATCAACCCATCCCTCTGACCAAGCGCTCTGCAGCATCAACCATCCCTCTGACCAAGCGCTCTGCAGCATCAACCCATCCCTCTGACCAAGCGCTCGCAGCATCAACCCATCCCTCTGACCAAGCGCTCGCAGCATCAACCCATCCCTCTGACCAAGCGCTCGCAGCATCAACCCATCCCTCTGACCAAGCGCTCGCAGCATCAACCCATCCCTCTGACCAAGCGCTCGCAGCATCAACCCATCCCTCTGACCAAGCGCTCGCAGCATCAACCCATCCCTCTGACCAAGCGCTCGCAGCATCAACCCATCCCTCTGACCAAGCGCTCGCAGCATCAACCCATCCCCCTGACCAAGCGCTCGCAGCATCAACCCATCCCTCTGACCAAGCGCTCGCAGCATCAACCCATCCCTCTGACCAAGCGCTCGCAGCATCAACCCATCCCTCTGACCAAGCGCTCGCAGCATCAACCCATCCCTCTGACCAAGCGCTCGCAGCATCAACCATCCCTCTGACCAAGCGCTCGCAGCATCAACCCATCCCTCTGACCAAGCGCTCGCAGCATCAACCCATCCCTCTGACCAAGCGCTCGCAGCATCAACCCATCCCTCTGACCAAGCGCTCGCAGCATCAACCCATCCCTCTGACCAAGCGCTCGCAGCATCAACCATCCCTCTGACCAAGCGCTCGCAGCATCAACCCATCCCTCTGACCAAGCGCTCGCAGCATCAACCCATCCCTCTGACCAAGCGCTCGCAGCATTCAACCCATCCCTCTGACCAAGCGCTCGCAGCATCAACCCATCCCTCTGACCAAGCACTCGCAGCATCAACCCATCCCTCTGACCAAGCACTCGCAGCATCAACCCATCCCTCTAACCAAGCGCTCGCATACCTTGTGTGAAAAGTATGCAAGAAACGCAATTTTCATATGTACGTGCGAAAGTTACATACCCTACACAAACTGCTTATGGAAAAAGGGGGAGGGGTTTTGGTTATATATTTTTTTTTTTTTTTACATAAAACTCCTTTTAAGTAAAAAAAATCTGATTAATCGAAATAAAAAAATTGAGAATAATCGTTAGTTGCAGCCCTACAAAAAAGCAATTTTATTCTTTTAACTAGATCAGATTACTAATATTTATGCAAAACAGCTATTTGATCTTACATTTGTCAGCTGTGCACCCCTTGATGCTTCAAATTATATTTATGCCCAACAAAATGCACCCGTAAAAGGATTAATGAACCAACCGCCATCCTGTAGTATGTGTACAAATAATAAATAAATCTATATATTTTATCCGAAAGGTTTAAATACACATGATCTTTTAATTCATTGCCGACAACCCCCAAGGCCCTAACCTTTTATGCATCACCGGCTTACATCCCAAAATTTATATCAGGGCTAGACGACAAAGCAGTTTCAAGCCTAGGAGCCCGTCTGGAGGACGCCAGTGGCCACCTGGATTGTGGTTTGTCAAGCACAGGTTTGTAGCATCATTCCAAGGGATGTGCAACATGTGTCACTCCACCAGTGGTAACATTTCGCTCACAGAAACTTCACTTTTTCCACAGCCAAGGGGGGCCGTAAGCCTCCCTCCCCCCCCCCATTTAAAACAAAGGATTCTTTGGAGAATGCAAAAATGTAAGAAGGAATGAATGGCCCCGAGTGTGACCAACCTCCCACCATCTGTTCTCTGCGGCAAAGACTTTATCCCAGCTTGAAAAGTAAATATGGACGGGGACAACCAGCAGCTCAAACACTCCTCACAGGAGAATCTGCTGAGACCAAACACTAAGACACCACGCTCATCACACACACCATCAATGAGAACCACGAAGAGCAAGGGAGAGGGTCTGCTCACAAAGCGTTGGATACATGTAACGTCCAGCATTTTTGCTCAGTTCAACTGGGCAACTGCCGCTCTCCTGCTATTTCACCGTTTGCCAAGTTGTAACCAAATGGCCGTGTAGCATCCTCCTATAATGCATCTACAAGATAGATGAGCAGGAACTCCATCCACCACGTCAGCATGGCCTTCCACGTGCGGTTGACCAGTTCCAAGCTGTTGACTTTTATCGGCAGAGTTTGTGAACGGCTTGTCACTCTTGCTTGCCATCTGATTGATTTAAGTTGCCGACAGTGTCCATTTTCAGGACAGCTTAAATGTAACCATGCATGGAGAGAGCCTGTGGAGTCATGGGTTTGATCCCAGCGAGCAACCTCTCCAGTAAGTGTCCTTGGCAAGACACCTAACGGTACATACTCGCCACCCAGGACATACTTGAAAACGAGAGAAATCTCAATGTATCCTTCCTGGTAAAATCCTTTCACAAAAAAAAACAAAACATGCGAGAGGAGATATGGTATATTGCAATTAAACAATGTATGGAAGTGGTCCCCACCCCTGGTCCTCAGGGCCCACTAACAGGCCAGGTTTGTCAGATATCTGAAGCACAGCACAGGTGATATGATTTGCTGCTCAGTGATAGCAGGATTCAGTCTGTATTTCCCCAAGGTAAGCCTTAAAATCTGGCCTTTTAGGAGGACCCGAGGACCACTGATGCATGGGGTGGGGTAAAAAAAAAAAAAAAAAAAAACAAGAAAATAAGTATTCTCAAATATTTCGTTAGGTCACATCTTATATGGCAATGCCATGAGGAAGGAATCATGGGAAATTTTCATCACCAACTCACATGCCATATGTCGGGTAGCCTGAAAGGCTAGAATGGCTTCACTCACCCTTAACATGCATTTTTTAAGGGCGCTTCTGGTAGACCAATGAGCGTAACATACAAAATTTACAACATTCAGAGCACTCCAATATAATAAAGCTTGGAAATACAGGATGGAGATGCAATAACAAAATATGATCATATGTTTCATAATCCTGCCACAGCGTCAATGTACTCCACCCTGGCAGGTCCTGTAATGCGCCAACCCAATGACGGCTCTATTGTGGCATATCCACTTACTAGTAACATGCATCCCAATGGAACTCCATGGAAATGTAAGCCAGCAGCAGGTGCAGGTAGGGCAGCCGAGACCTGGAGCACCTCTGATAATGGCTGAAGACTGCTTCCCAACCCTGGTCCTCAGGTCCCCCTAACAGGCCAGGTTTTAAGGATTCACTTGGGGAAATGCAAACAGAATCCTGCAATCACCGAGCAGCAAATCATATCACCTGTGCTGCGCTTCAGGGGGGACCTAAGGACCAGGGTTGGGAATTGCTGGTCTACGGCAGGATGCTTGGTACAGTAACTGATCACATGGAGCTTAGAACAATCCCATCTGAAATACGAGACACAGTAGCACCTTGGTTTCTATTATAGCTCAATAAAGCTTTGACCTATTGTGTAACACCATATGGTGGGTAAACCTAAAACAAAGACACATGAGCAGAGAGGAACAAAAAAAGGTAACAACAGCTCTTCTCCGAGACCTTACAGACAGGAGAAGCGTAACATTACACCAAGGAAACCTATCCAGGAAAGAAAAAAAACAGACAGGTGGCCAGACGTAAAATTGAGTCTAACTATATAGTATTTGCATAGCTCTACAACATACACAAGCGTTGTAAAAGGTGTGAAAGTGCTAACAGTAGGAGAACAAGTTGGGTTGGTTTGTAGCAGGGTTACAAAAGGACCTAAAGCTTGGATAAGACTCGAGTTGGCCCAAACATAGGGGAACACGTCAACAGTTTTGTTGGGTTTTACAGATGCTGGCAGAGAGAAGGATCGGCGCTAACAACCACAAAACAAGAAGTGCTGTAGTTTACCAAATGATAAGGGATAAGTCAGTCATTGCGTTTGGAAGATGGCTTGCGACCACTGACAACCAAGAGGTCATAGGTAGAGCTTGGGTTAGTTGGAGATAAACCCCAAGAGAATGCCACAAAAGGTCAAGAGGGAGTCAAACAGCAGCCGCCAAGGCCAGCAAAGTATTGGCATTAAAAGGGAAGTTCACTCTCGAGATGAAAACATAATTTTGTCTCTGTATAAATCAATGGTCAGGCCGCACCTTGAATATGCCGTGCAATTTTGGGCACCTGTCTTAAAAAAAGATATAGCGCTAGAAAAAGTGCAGAGACGGGCAACTAAATTAATAAGGGAAGGGGAATGGAAGGGTTAAGTTATGAGGAAAGACTAACAAGCTTAAACCTGTTTAGTTTAGAGAAACGGCGCCTGATAACTTTATATAAATATATACGGGGCCATTATAAACCATTGTCTGATAACCTATTCATTAACAGGACTATACACAGGATACAAGGTCACCCATTTAGACTGGAAGAAAAAAAATTCAGCCTAAAGCATAGGAAGGGTTATTTTACGGTGAGAACAATAAAGCTGTGGAATTCTCTGCCTGTTGAGGTGGTTGGGTCAGAGACTGTACAGACTTTTAATAAACGACTGGATGACTTCCTGCAGACACAGAATATTAAGGGTTATAATATTTAATATGTGGGTAAAAGCTTCTTGATCCAAGGAGAAATCTGACGCCATCTGGGGTCAAGAAGGAATTTTTTCCCAGTATTTTGCATATTGGCAAGCATTTCAGACTGGGTTTTTTGCCTTCTTTTGGATCAACAGCAGTAGGTGATGTGGGAGAGGCTGAACCTGATGGACCATGTCTTTTTTCAGCCTATGTAACAACGTGGAATGAGAATTAGCCATAGCATTATGGAGAATATCAACTGGAAGAGAGAGAGAGGAAGACGGGAAGGGACACAACTGGAGAGGAACCAGTTTGGGTGCATTTACAAAAGCTTCAGATGTATCAGAGTTGGTGTAACTCTAGGCGGTTATGGTTCAGATTCTAGTTAATAGCATATTCCAACAAACTCCTTGGAAAAGAGGCCTATTCGCCAAGACCCTAGCTACCGCTGACTTTAACAAGACAGAATGATGTCATGGACACTCTGTTATGGCGTCAACTCTCATAAGCTTTTACATCTGACTTGGTCTCTGGCAACTCTGTAGAGGCAAATAGCCCCCTCAATGTTTGGCGGTACCAGCAGTAGTTTTCCATTGTTAGATAAGTGCGAATCGGATTCAACTCTGGTTGAGTCAAAAAGCTAGGCAGAACTTAAAACAGCAAAAAGAGAGTGGGTCATGGACCAGATAGCGGACAAGTTCAGGTTTTTGATTCTGAAGCATGAAACTGAATAGAAGTTGGACTCCAGTTGGTCTCATGGCATGCCATCAGCGGTTGTACTACAGTCGTGGTGTGGTCGGATGTCAATATAAAGAATGGAAAACCTCAGTGCTCGACAAATCCACAACCTAGGCAATCGTTGGCTCCTAAACTTTAAGTTTATTCTACATACTTTAGCCTGGCTCCCAAAAACCTGTGGATCAATTGATGCTCAGCGTTTCCTACAGTCTCCTAAACTCCAGCCATGCAATCCCTTAAACCCTTGGGTTTTACCGCCGCTCAGGGACGGGACAGAACAGAAAAAGAGAGGCAAAACAGCCAAATCTTAAATAGGGATTAGGAATTTTCGTAATATTCAGGGTAGTTTTTCATTTAGGCTGGGGTCAAACGAGCGCACTATGTGCACCCATACTGACGTGCCTCCTGACGTCTGTCGTGGCGTTGTGATGCTTCGATGGGACCGGCCACGCTCACTGACGTTCCTTCTGTTTGGCAAAGCGCTCATTTGACCCCAGCCTAAGACATAAGATTGCAAACCCAAATCAACAAGTATCAGGCCAGGTACATCATGAAGCGACTTGAAAGGCATTTTATTGTGGAAAAGTGCTTTATGGAGGCTTATGCGAATCGACTCCTTTGCAGAGAATTTAGTAGCAAAAGCAAGATTTCACTAGTGAAACATATATCTGATACAGTATATATATTAAAGCACCAGGCCCTGTTTTCAGGGTTGCCACAGAAACCCACTTCTTCCCAACTGCCCAGCATTTTACTATACACAAAAACTTACAGAACCAAAAAGCAAAACGAGTCTCAGTTCCGTTTAACCGTTAATGCTCATTTCGGTTCAACAGATTCATTGTTCACTTGGTCAGATGTCAAGCATTCAAGGACCAAGCGCTGACGAGTAGGTCACAGCAGAAGAGGAAGAAGGACCGGTCACACAATACTCAGCTTCAATAGGAGTTTTATTATAGGAGCCAAAATGTTCCGGGCCTACACTAGGGAACTTCCTCAAATATTGGGAATTAGGACCGAAATGTTGCTGTTCCCATGATAAAGCACCTATAGAAGCCAAATCTCATGAGACCGGTCCTTCTTTCTCTGATGTCCACATCAGGGCTGGTACAGTACATCAGTTCTCACAAGTGCACCTTGATAAGATTCTGAGTAGGTCACAGCATCTCACCAGACATAAAGGAAGGACTAGCGCGACGCAATTAACTTTCACCCCATTATATGGCGGCAGGTATTGGAAGAGACTTGGAGTATGGGCAGGGTGGACTCTGTAGACCAGGGTCGCTCTCCAGATGTTTTGGAAATGCATTTCCCACAAGACTTAATCCGATGAGCATTATGGGAGAGGTAGTTCCAAACTATCTGGAGGGCCAAGGCTGAGCACCCCAACAATAGCCCCTTCCCGTTCTAGCACACTTCACGAGGAATATCCTGGACATGGTCCCTTCCCCTGCAGAATAGGAGATCTGGGGATCCCAACACTATTTATAACACGTTGCTCAAACAAATGGAGTGTCGCTTTGAGAGATACTTTGCCAATAACAAGGAGGACCTTATCCAGGACCAACCCTCAGGTGCTTCAGTTCTGGGCTTGTTTCCGATTCCGTTCTATTAGGTCACAGAACATGAAGCTTCATGAATTCTGCCTCAAAACGAGAAAGCCAAGCTGGGCGAATCTACATAGCGGACTGGATGCCTTTGCGTAAGATATGACATGTACAGCGTTGAGAGCATCACACGGAACAACAAACACGAGGGCTAGGTAGCTCCCAGGTCGTAAAGCCTATCTGTCATGCCTACCTACTGGGCAGTGCCATCTCGCTGATATTCTTAGCAGAGCGATCTGAGGTCCAATCATAGTAGGGTCACCAGATCAGCCATGTTTTCATGGACACAAATTACTATTTCATTCAGAGGGGAGCACAGGCAAAAGTGCCGCCCTGCAACGTGTATAATGCGCAAGCTGGAGGAAGTAAAGGCAGGTCACCTGGGATTCCTTCGTTTCTTACCTGCAGCGTATGGATTCCGCAGGACTTCATTTTTCATGCACTGCCCATCAGCATGAATAAATTATAAGCGTCCAGGAAAACATGGCCAACCTGGCAACTCTAAATCAGAGGCATTTACCTGTCAGGTGAGATCAGAAAACCTATGGCAGACAGACAATGGCAGCACCCAGCAAGTGAATGAGGCAGATTCACTTTAACATCTGGAACCTAAATAGAATATTCATTTTACCCGGACCTATTTACGGCACAGCGTTACCTGGCTACTGGGATTGGTATACAGTATGATGGAGGCACACTAGAGATGCCCAGCAAGTGTTGGAGGGGCTCTGGAACCAAAAATACATCGGGGACAGCAGGGTGAGGCCCTCAGGCTGTTTCCGGATTAGGTCTCCCTAGATGACGAAGTCCACAAAAAAAACAAAAAACGTGGAGTTTAAAAAAGGTGAACATCCCTGAAATAGAATATACCTGAGATATTAAATCACAGACCTGGAGGCGGTAACACACAATAGCGTGCGTGGCAGAGGTCAGCCGCACTGACCGGCTGGAGGGATGAGCTACACAATGAGAAACAGCACATGGGATATATGAAAGGAAAACCACTGTATCTAGATAAATTACCGGGAAAGTGCCGCCGCCGCGCGGGGGGGGTGTTAAATTAACAAAAACGAGTAAATATGACAAGAAAACGCAGCCATTGACAAAGAAACATCGGCTGAGCGAGGGGGGGGGGGGTAAACACAACTGAAACATGACAAAATATGCAAGAAATAACAAGGCCAGGGCATGACAAATCTGCTTTGAATCTAGGAGCCAGCTACAAAAGTTAGGAGCCAGCGTTTCAGCGAGGATTTGCCTTTATCAAGGTATCCCTTGATAAAGGCGAATCCTCGCCTAAACGTTGGGAACCTCGCCTCTGCATCTGGGAGTTTGTTTGTGCTGACCCAAATTATGATTTTAGTGGCTTCTATTTATTGATCACTTTGTTACCTGGTGCTTTTTGCTGTTAGGTATTTTTTGTGCATGTGGTCTTGTGGCTACATTTTTGAACCTAGAAGTGTAGACCGTTGCTTCTAATATCAGTTTGGCCATTTGAAAATATATATATTATTTGTGTTGCTAACATCTGTACATTGTGATGATGTGATATTGTTTTATTTACTTAGCTCTGTTGTCATCGGACGCCCTATTTACCCACTGCAGACACAGACCCACACACACACAACAGACCTCATATCAATACATACACCAGGGCTGGATATATTTACATTAAATGGAGACAGAAAGAAAACATTGAAGCCAACTAGATGGTTTTACATGCCAAAGACTGCTTTTAGATTGGCGTAAAATAAACTGGAAATTTAGGGGCCAGGAGTAAAATTCTAGGAGCCAGTGGCTACCAGGCTACTGGCTTTGTCAAGCCCTGCACAAGGCCGTGTCACTTGTGGATGGAAGAGACATGCGAAGGGTTAAGGAGCCGCCAAACATGAGATCATTATGAAAATGAATGTTTGGAAACAGATGATTCATGAGGCCATGGGGGGGGGGGGCGGCACAGGACACCCAGTGATTTAATTGGCGGCGTGTGGTTACTGAGCTGCAGATAAGACAAACCACAGCACAGTCTGGATGAGTGAATCGCAGCGCGAGAGACACACAGTGCGGTGTAACAGGTCCGCTGGAAGGAACAATAACCACGACACAGGGAGAGAAGCCGCAGGTCTGAGACATAGCTGTGAAAGTGGAGCAATCACCATGGAAACCACAGGGAAGAGCCTAGTCACAGGCAGTCTTACGGCTCAAAAAGGATCATTCTCCTCTGGCCAGTCGGGGGTGAGGATAACCTCTGTTTAACCCTCAAAAGGGGAATAATGCTCACCCGGTGACACGGATACACTGCAGAAATGTCCATCAGGCGTGGAGACATGAGACAGACACACTGAAGGCTGAACTAGGCACCCAGGCATAGGGGTGGCTGCCTGCAGGAGCTGCACACCATGGGGGAAACACTGCCAGAGGCATGACACATATTAACCCATTAGGCCCCGTTCACACCTCAGCGTTTTACAGCGCTTTCCTGCGCGCTGTAAAATGCTCAACCCCTGAAATCCCACGATTTCCTATGGCGCTGGTTCACACCTGGACGTTTTAAAGCGTGCAGGAAAGCGCTGTAAAACGTCCGACACCCAAAGAAGTACGGGAGCTTCTTTGGGCGTACAGCAGCGTGTTCGCGGCCATAGACATAGCCGCGAACGCGCTGCAATGAGTGTTCACGCGTTTTCGTATGTGCATTTCTTCGTATGTGTATGTAAAAAAACGCACGATCCAGCGTTTTTAAAACGCTGGAGGTGTGAACCCAGCCTTAGGGAAATCTACTAAAGTAATACAGATATTAACCCATTGGGGATGGATACAGGAGATATATATATATATATACAGGGATCATTTGCATATCCTACCCAGAGTTCCTTGCTGCACATGGGGAGTGTAGCACAGGAGCTCTGGGATGCAATTCTTTGAATTGCTATGATGTGCAAATGGGTTTTGCAATAATAAACATACATATATATATATATTTCTGCACTTTTAACTTCGCTGTACTTCAGCGATTCCATGTTGCCAAAATTTTGGTGAATTCACTGGATGGTCACCGTAGTGCACCGAAGATGGAGTTGCCGAAGCTCCATGAAAAAGTTGGAGATCGCCAAAGACAATCGAAAACCACTGAAAAGGCCTCGGCCCAGAAAAAAAAATGTATTAAAATGTGTCTAAATAATAAATAATGTATTAAAATGTGTCAAATATAGACTTACGAAATTTTTGAAAAATAAAATTTTAGTCTAAAAAAAATAATCCTTTTGCAGAAAATGAATTTTGTTTATTTTTTTTAAGGGAAAAAAAAAAAAAAGATAGTTTTTTTCTTTCCTATGTATATTACAAACCTATGGGATTCGCCTCTTTAAAGTTGTTGAACGGAATCACCGAACATCAAGGCATTTCACTGACATTTCTCTGCTGTTTGGCGTCTCTGAATAGATTAACCATTTATTTATAAAGGATTTTAGCAGGAAGGATACATTGAGATTTCTCTCATTTTCAAGTATTTCCTGGGTTCAAGAACATTGTATTTCTGTAACGACTGTAACAATTCAAAGTAATAAAATGCAAGATATTAAAAAAAAAAAAACAGCACAAATATAAAGGTTAATAGAAAATAAATATGTAGGAAATAGTCACTATGTTACATGTTTACAGGCGCATTCTGTATATAGTCACTATGTTACATGTTTACAGGCGCATTCTGTATATAGTCACTATGTTACAGGTTTACAGGTGCATTCTGTATATAGTCATTATGTTACATGTTTACAGGCGCATTCTGTATATAGTCACTATGTTACATGTTTACAGGTGCATTCTGTATATAGTCACTGTTACATGTTTACAGGTGCATTCTGTATATAGTCACTGTTACATGTTTACAGGTGCATTCTGTATATAGTCACTGTTACATGTTTACAGGTGCATTCTGTATATAGTCACTATGTTACATGTTTACAGGTGCATTCTGTATATAGTCACTGTTACATGTTTACAGGTGCATTCTGTATATAGTCACTGTGTTACATGTTTACAGGTGCATTCTGTATATAGTCACTATGTTACATGTTTACAGGTGCATTCTGTATATAGTCACTATGTTACATGTTTACAGGTGCATTCTGTATATAGTCACTATGTTACATGTTTACAGGTGCATTCTGTATATAGTCACTGTTACAGGCGCATTCTGTATATAGTCACTATGTTACATGTTTACAGGTGCATTCTGTATATAGTCACTATGTTACATGTTTACAGGCGCATTCTGTATATAGTCACTAGGTTACAGGTTTACAGGTGCATTCTGTATTGAGGTATGTTAACAGGGAGCTCTTGAGTGACTTTAGACTGGGGGAATATTTGATGGTGTCTGGGAGGTTATTCCATATTTGCGGTGCTCTGTAGGAAAATGAGCATCGAGCCACTTTCTTTTTGTATTGTGGTATTGCAAGTAAGGTGCAGGTCCTGGATCGGAGGTTATAGCATGAGGGAACTGTGGGGGCGGGGGGGAAGCAGCCTACTCCGGTAGGGTGGCAGCTTCCCAGAAAAGCTCTTAAACACCAGGTTGGAAAGGTGAAGGGTGCGTTTAGTCTCCAGTGATGGCCAGTTTAGCTCTTTTAACATGTCACAATGGTGGGTCATGTAGTTACATTGTAGCGCAAAGCGGCAGAATGAGTTATACAATATAGTAAGTTTCTGAAGGTGTGTTTGCGGGGCGGCTGCATACACTACATCTCCATAATCAATAGCCAGCATAAGCATTTGCTGTACAATCTGCTTTCTTACCGCGGGGCTCAGGCAGGATTTGTTACTGTACAGGGCAATGCCATCGAAGATTACCAAACTGCAGCGATCTGCGGCGAACCGCACTGTATTTCGCTGGCAATTCATCAGTATTTGTTGAATGAGTTTAGTAAATAAACTAACTGTCCCAAAATTGAGGGACGCAGAGCCTGCCGACATTAACCCTCTACAGGGGGGGGGGGCGCAACGCAGAGCCTGCCGACATTAACCCTCTAAGGGGAAGGGGACGACGATGCAGAGCCTGCCGGCATTACCCCTCTACGGGGGGGGGCACGACGCAGAGCCTGCCGACATTAACCCTCTACGGGGGGCATGCAGAGCCTGCCGACATTAACCCTCTACGGGGAGGGGGGGCACAACGCAGAGCCTGCCGACATTAACCCTCTACGGGGAGGGGGGGCACAACGCAGAGCCTGCCGACATTAACCCTCTACGGGGAGGGGGGGCACAACGCAGAGCCTGCCGACATTAACCCTCTACGGGGAGGGGGGGCACAACGCAGAGCCTGCCGACATTAACCCTCTACGGGGAGGGGGGGCACAACGCAGAGCCTGCCGACATTAACCCTCTACGGGGAGGGGGGGCACAACGCAGAGCCTGCCGACATTAACCCTCTACGGGGAGGGGGGGCACAACGCAGAGCCTGCCGACATTAACCCTCTACGGGGAGGGGGGGGCACAACGCAGAGCCTGCCGACATTAACCCTCTACGGGGAGGGGGGGCACAACGCAGAGCCTGCCGACATTAACCCTCTTACGGGGAGGGGGGCACAACGCAGAGCCTGCCGACATTAACCCTCTACGGGGAGGGGGGGCACAACGCAGAGCCTGCCGACATTAACCCTCTACGGGGAGGGGGGGCACAACGCAGAGCCTGCCGACATTAACCCTCTACGGGGAGGGGGGGCACAACGCAGAGCCTGCCGACATTAACCCTCTACGGGGAGGGGGGGCAACGCAGAGCATGCCGACATTAACCCTCTATGGGGAGGGGGGGCAACGCAGAGCATGCCGACATTAACCCTCTATGGCAGTGGTTCCCAACCTTGTCCTCAGGTTCCCCCCAATAGGTCAGGTTTTAAGGATCACCATGGGGAAATGCAGACTGAATCCTGCAATCACTGAGCAGCAAATCATATCACCTGACATTAACCCTTTAGGGGGCGAGATACAGAGCATACCGACATTAACCCTTTAGGGGGCGAGATACAGAGCATACCGACATTAACCCTTTAGGGGGCGAGATACAGAGCATACCGACATTAACCCTTTAGGGGGCGAGATACAGAGCATACCGACATTAACCCTTTAGGGGGCGAGATACAGAGCATACCGACATTAACCCTTCATGGAAAGGGACACAGAGTCCTGGGATACCTTGTTAGGCAGCTCTTTATCAGTGGGGGGGGGGGCGAGTGAAATTAACCCGTGATGAGACATGTATGGGTTAAGTGAGGGATTGATTTTTAGATGCAGGGGGTTAAAGCAGATCGGAATTAACCCTTTGGGAGCCAGCAGACATGGATTCAGGGGGATGAGCCCCTCAGAGCATGGGACCCCCCCCCCCCCTAACAGGGAAAGCACAGGCTGTAAGGGAGGATTAACCCTTGCTGCTCTAGCGGAGGCAGCAGGATAACGGAGTGGGCGGAGCAGCCGCCGCATCCCTCAGCTCGCCGCGCACCCTCTATGCCAGCCTGTGAGTAAAGAGAGGCAGGGGCCCTGGAGGGCTGTACTCACCGCAGATCCGCCGGCTGAGCGACCTGTCCGCCCGGAATGCTTTGCTTCTGCTGCAGCTGCTGCCCGATCTGTCCGCTGAGTTTAGCGCTGCCTAACACGCATGCGCGGTGTAACCGTTCACCACTGCCCATCCTGGCGTAAAGTGGGCGGAACAAGAATGGCGCATGCGCAATGCAGGGGGTGTGGCGGGACGGGGGCGGGGCAGAGCCGTGAGGCTGCGTCACGGGTTGCTAAGGGTTTTGTTGGTGGGGTACTGGCAGGAAGCAGCTGCGCTGTCACTCAAAAAGCCCCCTGTCCCCGGCCAGTGATGTCATAAGCCAGGGGACGTGCGGGAGGGGTGTAGTGTGAGCTGGGCGGTTATAACACATCTTCAATGATATTATTATTAAAAATTAATTAAAATGTGTCTGTGCCTTTTAAAAATTCATCATCTTAACCCTTTCGCTGCTGAGCCATTTCACGCCTCTGTGCTGAGCTCATTTTTACCATTTTCGCTCATCATGTTTAAATGCGTTTTCAAGCCTTATTTTAAATATATGACCCAGACATATTATATATCCAGTGGCATCACTAGGGTTGGTGTCACCCGGTGCGGTAACTTATGGTGTCACCCCCCCCCCCCCAGTCTTACAGATTTTTTTTTTTAACTACTCTTACTCCTAAATCAGTGCTCCCATATAACACTGAATGCTCATACACACAGCGCACATAACTGTGAGGTTTATTGCTGTGGAGCTCTCTCATATGCTCACACAACTTTTTGCCAACTGCCAGCAAGTAGGTTGCCTGTTCGAAGGCAGTGAAAGCACACATGGATATATATTGCCCCCCGCAGCTCTGGATATATTGCCCCCAGCAGCTCACCCATGGATATATTGCCCCAGCTCACATATGGATATATTGCCCCAGACCAGCTCACACATGGATATATTGCCCCAGACCAGCTCACACATGTATATTGCCCCAGCTCTCATGGATATTGCCCCCAGCACACATGGATATGCCCCAGCAGCTCTCATGGATACTGCCCCAGCTCCTCTCATGGATATTGCCCCAGCTCCTCTCATGGATATTGCCCCAGCTCCTCTCATGGATATACTGCCCCAGCTCCTCTCATGGATACTGCCCCAGCTCCTCTCAAGGATATACTGCCCCAGCTCCTCTCATGGATATACTGCCCCAGCTCCTCTCATGGATATACTGCCCCAGCTGCTCTCATTGATAATGCCCCAGCTGCTCTCATGGATTTTGCCCCAGCTCCTCTCATGGATATGCCCCAGCACATGGATATGCCCCATCTCATGGATATTGCCCCAGCTCATGGATATACTGCCCCAGCTCATGGATATACTGCCCCAGCTGCTCTCATTCATAATGCCCCAGCTGCTCTCATGGATTTTGCCCCAGCTCCTCTCATGGATTTTGCCCAGCACATGGATATGCCCCAGCTCATGGATATTGCCCCAGCTCATGGATATACTGCCCCAGCTCATGGATATACTGCCCCAGCTCAAGGATATACTGCCCCAGCTCAAGGATATACTGCCCAGCTGCTCTCATTGATTGTAATGCCCCGAGACGCCAGCGCCGTAAAAAGCCTAAATCTAGTGCCGCCTCGTAGTACTAAGACTCTCAGTCTTCTCAGGACTCTCCTCTGCAACACTCAGGTGTTGCCTAACTCATCTGATGCTCCCTGCATAAAGCCAAACCGCACCCAAGTAACTTTGCTTCTGCATTGCCTTGGTGAATACCAAGCTGACAGGGAGCTACCTCATGTTCCTGCCTAGAACCTTAATCTGTTTTGTCTCCTCCAAGTATTTTCTTGCCCTCTGTACCTGCATTCCACAGAATCCTCGGAGCCTGCTGCCCTGCATCTCGCAGAATCTTCAGCCCGCTGCCGAATCTTCAACCTGCTGCCCTGCACCTCGCAGAATCCTCAGCCCGTTGCCCTCTGTACCTGCATTCCACAGAATCCTCGGAGCTTGCTGCCCTGCATCTCGCAGAATCTTCAGCCCGCTGCCGAATCTTCAACCTGCTGCCCTGCACCTCGCAGAATCCTCAGCCCGTTGCCCTCTGTACCTGCATTCCACAGAATCCTCAGAGCCTGCTGCCCTGCACCTCGCAGAATCTTCAGCCCGCTGCTGAATCCTCAACCTGCATCTCGCAGAATCCTCAGCTGCTGCAGAATCCTCAGCCCGCTGCCGAATCCTCGAAACCCGCTGCCCTGCATCTCGTAGAATCCTCAGTCTGCTGCCCTCTGTACCTGCATCCCACAGAATCCTCGGAACCGTTTAGAGTAGCTTAGTACTATCCTTCTGTTTACTCTTTTCTCATCTTGCTTTCAGTTAATCTGTTACTGTTTAATATATATATTCAGTGTCTTCCCTTCCTCCTCTTATCCAGTATATATTTGTTTATTGCCTTTATGTTACTCCAAATAAACCCTCTCTTGTATATGTTTATCTGAATCTCTGTTTTCCTTATTGCATATTGGGCTCAATCCTACCACCCCAGAACCAGCACCTGACATTGATAATGCCCCAGCTGCTCTCATGGATTTTGCCCCAGCTCCTCTCATGGATTTTGCCCCAGCTCATGGATATTGCCCCAGCTCATGGATATTGCCCCAGCTCATGGATATACTGCCCCAGCTCATGGATATACTGCCCCAGCTCATGGATATACTACCCCAGCAGCTCATGGATATACTGCCCCAGCTCAAGGATATACTGCCCCAGCTCAAGGATATACTGCCCCAGCTCAAGGATATACTGCCCCAGCTCAAGGATATACTGCCCCAGCTCATGGATATACTGCCCCAGCTCATGGATACTGCTCCAGCTCATAGATATACTGCCCCAGCTCAAGGATATACTGCCCCAGCTCATGGATATACTGCCCCAGCTCATGGATATACTGCCCCAGCTCATGGATACTGCTCCAGCTTATGGATATACTGCCCCAGCTCATGGATATACTGCCCCAGCTCATGGATATACTGCCCCAGCTCATGGATATTGCCCCAGCACATGGATACTGCCCCAGCACCTCATGGATATGCCCCAGCACCTCATGGATATGCCCCCTGCTCACCTCCTGGCCGCGTGTCCGCTCCCTCTGAGCGTCCGGCGACGCGCAGCTTGGGCGCTCGCCTGGGGGAGCCACGTGACCAGCCGCGATTGGCTGGTGACGTGTTTCCCCAGGCGAGCGCCGAAGCTGCATGCTTCGGACGCTCGCAGGGAGCGAATATGCGGCGGAGGGTGAGACACCCGCCCTTAAGGTGACGGTGTCACCCTAAAGGCGGGTGTCACCTGGCGAGGGCCGCACCCCCCGCCCCCACTTAGCGACGCCACTGTATATATCGTTCTTTCCAGCAGACTTGGCAGATTCATAATATATCATTATATGTATACTTCATGTCCTGTCTGTATATTATAACAAAAATGCAATAAAATTAGAATTTTCAATAATTTACAATGTGTAAAGTGTTTTTTTTTCACATTTTAACATGCAAGCGTTTGCGGTTATATTTTCTATGGGTGCACTTGTTAAAAAAAATTGAAATGGGGACTCGTTACTTTTTTTTGGGGAGAATTTCGCTATTTTTAACAAACGCACTGCATACAAAAATCGTTACTGCAGCATCATTGTTCACATTATAATTCAAATGGGAACAATATTGCTGCATTAACAAAACAAACAAAAAAAACTTGTTCATTTTTTTAATTATTATTTTTTTTTTAATTATTATTTTTTTCTTTTTTTTCTCTTTAATTTTTACATGGTCATGTTTGGTATCGTTGGAAAGGCCATGCTCTGGCCGATCCAGCAATATCAAAAACATTAACCCCTAGCTGCCACGGATCGGGAGATAGGGGCAGAGTTGTAGCTAGCTCCTTTTGCACCCGAGGCAAAAACAAAAAATTGTGCCCCCCCCCCCCTACATAATTTTAAAAATCAGAGTCCCCGACCAGTGGCGCAGTGCTAAGCTCCTGGATGCTCCCTGCAACCAGAAGCAGTGGATCGGACCACCCTTTGCGCTGTGGGTTGAGAGGCAAGTATGTGATTTTGGGGGGGGGGGGTTCCAGCTGGTGCCGGCTGATTCTGCAGCTGTGGGTAACTTTTGTAGCTATGGCGGGATGGTAATTAGCGTTAGGACTTTGCGCTCCCCATGTTAAGTATAGGGAGCGCAAAGTACAGTAACCCCGCGCTGAAAAGCACGATCTCCTGGATTTTTTAACCTGTTACCGTTGGGATTGTAATATGAGGGTTCTGTGCTATGATGTGATATGGGCAGCATGCAGTAACCTCATTTAACCTAGCACCAACGCTCACATGTGTGAGTGCTGGCGTTAAGGAGGTGATGGGGCCCTACATATATAGTGCACACACAGTACATGTACAAATACAGTACACACAGCATACATGCACGTATAGCAAAAGAACATTTAGCATAATATACACCCCCCCAGAATAATATACACAGCACTGAGCCCCCAGACTATTTTCCCCAGTTCACATGGATATAATTGATCCCAGCTCATATAGATATTATTGACCCCAGCTCATATGGGTATATATTGCCCCAGTTCACATGGATATGGCCCAGCTCATGGATATGCCCCCCAGCTCTCATGGATAATGCCCCCAGGTCTCATGGATAATGCCCCCATGTCTTATAGATAATGCCCCAGGTCTCATGAATAATGCCCTCAGGTCTCATGGATAATGCCCCCAGGTCTCATGGATAGTGCCCCCAGATAGTGCCCAGAGGTCTCATGGATAATGCCCCCAGGTCTCATGGACAATGCCCCCAGGTCTCATGGATAGTGTCCCCAGGTCTCATGGATAGTGCCCCCAGGTCTCATGGATAGTGCCCCTAGGTCTCATGGATAATGCCCCCAGGTCTCATGGATAGTGCCCCCCGATAATGCCCCTAGGTCTCATGGATAGTGCCCCCAAGTCTCATGGATAGTGCCCCTAGGTCTCATGGATAATGCCCCCAGGTCTCATGGATAATGCCCCCAGGTCTCATGGATAGTGTCCCCAGATTGTGCCCCCAGGTCTCATGGATAGTGCCCCCAGGTCTCATGGATAGTGCCCCCAGGACTCATGGATAGTGCCCCCAGGACTCATGGATAGTGCCCCCAGGACTCATGGATAGTGCCCCCAGATAGTGCCCTCAGGTCTCATGGATAGTGTCCCCAGGTCTCATGGATAGTGCCCCCAGGTTTCATGGATAGTGCCCCCAGGTTTCATGGATAGTGCCCCTAGGTCTCATGGATAATGCCCCCAGGTCTCATGGATAGTGCCCCCAGGTCTCATGGATAATGCCCCTAGGTTTCATGGATAATGCCCCCAGGTCTCATGGATAGTGCCCCCAGATAGTGCCCAGAGGTCTCATGGATAATGCCCCAGGTCTCATGGACAATGCCCCCAGGTCTCATGGATAGTGCCCCCAGGTCTCATGGATAGTGCCCCCAAGGTAGTGCCCCCAGGTCTCATGGATAGTGCCCCCAGGTCTCATGGATAGTGCCCCCAGATAATGCCCCTAGGTCTCATGGATAGTGCCCCTAGGTCTCATGGATAGTGTCCCCAGATAGTGCCCCCAGGTCTCATGGATAGTGCCCCCAGGTAGTGCACCCAGGTCTCATGGATAATGCCCCAGGTCTCATGGATAG
Organism: Leptobrachium leishanense; assembly: GCA_009667805.1. Classification (NCBI taxonomy): domain Eukaryota; kingdom Metazoa; phylum Chordata; class Amphibia; order Anura; family Megophryidae; genus Leptobrachium; species Leptobrachium leishanense. The sequence continues at coordinate 11,891,094 of CM019066.1, forward strand.
TGCCCCCAGGTCTCATGGATAGTGCCCCCAGGACTCATGGATAGTGCCCCCAGGTCTCATGGATAGTGCCCCCAGGTCTCATGGATAGTGCCCCCAGGTAGTGCCCTCAGGTCTCATGGATAGTGCCCCCAGGTCTCATGGATAGTGTCCCCAGGTCTCATGGATAGTGCCCCCAGGTCTCATGGATAGTGCCCCCAGGTTTCATGGATAGTGCCCCTAGGTCTCATGGATAGTGCCCCCAGGTCTCATGGATAGTGCCCCCAGGTCTCATGGATACTGCCCCCAGGTCTCATGGATAATGCCCCCAGGTCTCATGGATAATGCCCCAGGTCTCATGGATAATGCCCCCAGGTAGTGCACCCAGGTCTCATGGATAATGCCCCCAGGTCTCATGGATAGTGCCCCCAGGACTCATGGATAGTGCCCCCAGGACTCATGGATAGTGCCCCCAGGTCTCATGGATAGTGCCCCAGATAGTGCCCAGAGGTCTCATGGATAATGCCCCAGGTCTCATGGACAATGCCCCCAGGTCTCATGGATAGTGCCCCCAGGTCTCATGGATAGTGCCCTCAGATAGTGCCCCCAGGTCTCATGGATAATGCCCCCAGGTCTCATGGATAGTGCCCCCAGGTCTCATGGATAGTGCCCCTAGATCTCATGGATAGTGCCCCCAGGTCTCATGGATAGTGCCCCCAGGTAGTGCCCTCAGGTCTCATGGATAGTGCCCCCAGGTCTCATGGATAGTGCCCCCAGGTCTCATGGATAGTGTCCCCAGGTCTCATGGATAGTGCCCCCAGGTTTCATGGATAGTGCCCCAGGTCTCATGGATAGTGCCCCTAGGTCTCATGGATAATGCCCCCAGGTCTCATGGATAGTGCCCCCCGATAATGCCCCTAGGTCTCATGGATAGTGCCCCCAGGTCTCATGGATAGTGCCCCTAGGTCTCATGGATAATGCCCCAGGTCTCATGGATAATGCCCCCAGGTCTCATGGATAGTGCCCCCAGATAGTGCCCCAGGTCTCATGGATAATGCCCCCAGGTCTCATGGATAGTGCCCCAGGTCTCATGGATAGTGCCCCCAGATAGTGCCCTCAGGTCTCATGGATAGTACCCCCAGGTCTCATGGATAGTACCCCCAGATAGTGCCCTCAGGTCTCATGGATAGTGTCCCCAGGTCTCATGGATGGTGCCCCCAGGTTTCATGGATAGTGCCCCTAGGTCTCATGGATAATGCCCCCAGGTCTCATGATAGTGCCCCAGGTCTCATGGATAATGCCCCAGGTCTCATGGATAGTGCCCCCAGGTCTCATGGATAGTGCCCCCAGATAGTGCCCAGAGGTCTCATGGATAATGCCCCAGGTCTCATGGACAATGCCCCCAGGTCTCATGGATAGTGCCCCCAGGTCTCATGGATAGTGCCCCCAGATAATGCCCCTAGGTCTCATGGATAGTGCCCCTAGGTCTCATGGATAATGCCCCCAGGTCTCATGGATAATGCCCCCAGGTCTCATGGATAGTGTCCCCAGGTAGTGCACCCAGGTCTCATGGATAATGTCCCCAGGTCTCATGGATAGTGCCCCCAGGTAGTGCCCCCAGGTCTCATGGATAGTGCCCCCAGGTCTCATGGATAGTGCCCCCAGGTCTCATGGATAGTGCCCCCAGGTCTCATGGATAGTGCCCCTAGGTCTCATGGATAATGCCCCCAGGTCTCATGGATAATGCCCCCAGGTCTCATGGATAATGCCCCCAGGTAGTGCACCCAGGTCTCATGGATAATGCCCCCAGGTCTCATGGATAGTGCCCCCAGGTCTCATGGATAGTGCCCCCAGGACTCATGGATAGTGCCCCCAGGACTCATGGATAGTGCCCCCAGGACTCATGGATAGTGCCCCCAGATAGTGCCCTCAGGTCTCAAGGATAGTGCCCCCAGGTCTCATGGATAGTGTCCCCAGGTCTCATGGATAGTGCCCCCAGATAGTGCCCTCAGGTCTCAAGGATAGTGCCCCAGGTCTCAAGGATAGTGCCCCCAGGTCTCATGGATAGTGCCCCTAGGTCTCATGGATAATGCCCCCAGGTCTCATGGATAATGCCCCCAGGTCTCATGGATAGTGCCCCCAGGTCTCATGGATAGTGCCCCCAGGTCTCATGGATAATGCTCCCAGGTCTCATGGATAGTGCCCCCTAGATAGTGCCCTCAGGTCTCATGGATAGTGCCCCCAGGTCTCATGGATAGTGCCCCCAGGTCTAATGGATAGTGCCCCCATGTAGTGCCCAGAGGTCTCATGGATAATGCCCCCAGGTCTCATGGATAGTGCCCCCAGGTCTCATGGATAGTGCCCCCAGGTCTCATGGATAGTGCCCCCAGGTCTCATGGATAATGCCCCCAGGTCTCATGGATAGTGCCTCCAGATAGTGCCCCAGGTCTCATGGATATTGCCCCCAGGTCTCATGGATAGTGCCCCCAGGTCTCATGGATAGTGTCCCCAGCTCACCTCTCAAGCCGCCGCACTTTGCCGGCGGCCGCGTGCTTCCTACTAGAACGGCCGCTGACAGGAAGTGCAGCCGCTCGCCTGGGATTGATGAAACAGCCAGCGGCTGTTAGATCCCAGCCAAGCGGCTGCACTTCCTGGCAGTGGCCGTTCTAGTAGGAAGCTCGCGGCCGCCGGCAATCGTTTCGGGCTCGGGCGGGGCCACAGATTCACAGCTGTGAAGGGGCGCAGCCACGGCTCGAGTCCTGCGGGAACGCTGCGAGAACGCAGGTTCCCGCAACCTGCATTCCCGCAGCGTTACCGCAGGTCTCGAGCCATGGCTGCGCCCCTTCACAGCTTTGCCCGAGGCACGTGCCTCACTCGCCTCGCCCTTCCTACGGCCCTGGATAGGGGGTTCATTGGAACCCCCTATCTCCATCATTGGTGGCAGTTAGGGGTTACGGCATTCCCGAAAGCTTGGCCGACATCCAAGATGTCGGCCAGCTCCGAGAGAGGATCACAATTCGGCGCTTTTCGGCGCCGAATCGTGATCCGGCATCCAAGGGGTTAAAGGCAGGCACGGTTTGGACCGGCAGGCTGTGCTAGCCTTCCATAAAATAAGGGTTAAAAATAAAAACGAAAAATTCCTTCAAATATCGTGCCTAGGAGGTCCCCATAACCTGCCCGTGAAGTGGCGGATTTGTAGGATGTATAGAAACATCGCCATCAGAGACCCACACACAACACCTAGCCACCCTTAAGGGGTTAAAATGCACAGGGACTGGCTACTATCCTGTTAGATGAGGGAATGTATTATATGTATAAAGCAAGGTATATATGACAATGGATAGTCAGAGACTCTAGGGACTCAGCTTGTACACTTTATGATAGACAGTTTCATGTTGTGTTGTGTTACTAATGCAGAAGCAGCAAGCCCTTCCACCACGCTTGCACCAAAACTATAGATCTAACACAATAATAATTGTATGCTCACATAGGCCCTTCGGGAGAGGTACATGACATACAAATACTGGAATATTACATTTAAATCTAAGGAGTGTGATAAAGATTTTATTAAGCCCTTGATGACAAATGATGTAACATCTACATTATTAATGATTGGCTTTAAAGAGCCCTGGTCCTTAAGGGGTTAAACAGCATATCAGAGGAACATGTAGTAGAAATGAACACTTCTTAGAATTCAGAAGCACTTTTTACGATCCCCACCTGGAGGAGGTATGATCCTTACACGCAGCACCCTATCTTTTCCCTCCGATCCTTAGAAGTGGTCGGACTATAATAAATATCCCTATGAATAGATAATTCGCAGCAAGGTGAGGACAAGGCACAGAGCCAATATGTCAGAACCAGAATAGTCAGTAGCCGTTTGCCAATATATCAGAACCAGAATAGTCATAAGTCGTTTGCCAAAAGTCAGAACCAGAATACCAAGACACCGAAATACAATTGAGCAGCTCTAAAGGATGATTAACCACGTTAGGGCAATGTAAGATTGCATTGTCTGTGGTTTTAAACCCGGCGGGAATGCGTCATCATGCCGGACTCCGCCCCCCGGCATCTCACGTGACCTGCCGGACTTTCCTCTTTACTCGGCGCCCGGACAGCAAGCAGCGAGGACGATGCTGCCGGGCGCCGAGGGACCATGGCGGGGTACGTAACAGTACCCCCGTCCCTACGGGAGGTCCCCGAACGACCCCTCGGTGCCCGAGGATGAGCCCTATGAAAGGCATGGACCAGACGGGGGGCATGGACGTTGCGAGCAGACAACCAGGATCTATCCTCGGGCCCATAACCCTTCCAATCAACCAAGTACTGAAGGGATCCTTTACACAGTCTGGAATCTAGAACCGAGTTAATCTCATACTCTTCCTCACCTTCTATATCGATAGGTGGAGGAGGTGGGACGGAGCGAGTGAAACGATTGCAGACTAAAGGTTTCAATAGATTTACGTGGAAGACCTTATGGATTCTGAGATTACGTGGTAAGGCCAATTGATAGGACACTGGATTAAGGCGACGTAAGACCCTATATGGGCCTATGAAGCGCGGGGCTAACTTCATAGTCGGTACCCGTAACTTAATATGGCGAGTGGATAACCAGACTCGATCCCCAACCGCATAAACCGGTGACATACGTCTATTTTTGTCGGCTTTTCCCTTTTGCTCTCTGATATTCCTTGCAGATATGTCCTTAACTTGTACCCATTTCTGCCGGAGGGCATGCAAGTGATCCTCCAATGCAGGTAGATTGGAGGTCGGAAACTGGGACGGAAGCGCTGGGGGGTGAAAGCTATAGACCGTAAAGAACGGGGAGTTACCAGTAGTATCGTTATCAGTATTGTTGCGAGCGTATTCCGCCCATGGTAAGTATTCGGACCAGGAATGCTGCTGTTGAGATGTGAAACACCTTAGGTATTGTTCTAGTCCTTGATTGGCTCTTTCGGATGCTCCATTAGTTTTGGGGATGATACGCGGACGAAAAGGCTAACTTAACACCCATATTTTTGCAAAAACCCTTCCAAAATCGTGAGACGAATTGAGTGCCTCTATCTGAGACAATCTCAAGTGATATACCGTGGAGCTTCACTACGTTATCTATGAATATGGGTACCAGATCTACTGCAGAGGACAACTTGAGAAGAGGAACGAAGTGAGCCATTCTAGAGAATCGATCTACAATGGTGAGGATCACCATGTTCCCCTTAGAGGGGGGTAAATCGACTATAAAATCCATGGTGATGTGAGACCATGGTCTATCTGGGATGGGTAGGGGATGCAATAAACCCACAGGTAAGCGTCTTTGACTTTTATTTCTGGCACACGTATTACAAGCGGATACAAATTCTTTTACACTCTGTCGTAACGTAGGCTACCAAAATTGTCATTTTAAACTGGATATGGTTTTTAATATCCCCATGTGGCCCGACAGTTTGGTGTCATGATGTAGTGTAATAAGATTTTCTCTTTGGTTTTCAGGAACAAAAAGCTTGTCAGGGGGTGTGTCCTCTGGCGCAAGTTCCTGAGCTACCTGAAGGCGTTCGAGCAGAGGGGAAGAAACGGTGACAGTGGTTGCTGACACGATGCGGGCTTCGGGAACAATGGGATTATTATCTTGGGGATGGCGTTCGTATGGATCAAACTGTCGAGACAAAGCGTCTGCCTTGACATTCTTTGACCCAGGCCGATAGGTCAAAAGAAAGTTAAAACTGGACAAGAACAATGACCACCTGGCTTGCCTCGCATTCAACTGCTTAGCATCTCCTATATAGGTTAAATTTTTATGGTCTGTGATTATCATGACAGGTACAGAGGACCCCTCCAGCAAATGTCTCCACTCAGACAGGGCGGATACAACCGCCAATAATTCTCGATTCCCTATGTCATAATTCATATCAGCAGGAGACAGTTTACGAGAGAAGAACCCGCAAGGATGTAGTGGGTTATCGGGTTTCTCCCTTTGAGATAAGATGGCTCCTATTCCTATTTCTGAAGCTCTGAAGCTACCTCTAGTTGGAATGGTAACCTAAGATCGGGATGTCTTAGCACAGGAGCGGAGTGAACGCTACTTTAAGGTTCTCAAATGCTTGTCTCGCAGATGGAGTCCACTTCTGGTTCTGTATACCCTTTTTTGTCATCTTGGTTAGAGGAGCGACCAATAAGGAAAAGTTTTTTATGAATCGCCTATAGTAGTTGGCAAAACCCCAAAATCTCTGAATGGCTTTCAACCCTTGCGGCAACGGCCAATCTACTATAGAAGACAATTTGGCGGGATCCATTTGGAAACCCTCAGGTGTAATAACATATCCTAGAAAATGTACCTTGGTGAGATCGAACATACACTTTCGAGTTTGCAATATAAACTGTTTTCCAACAAACGTCTGAGAACGATCTGCACTTGTGTATGATGGGTTTCAAGATCAGGTGAATAAATCAGTATGTTGTCTAAATAAACGATAACAAAAATTTGCAAAAACTCTCTCAGTACGTCATTAATGAGGTTTTGAAATGCTGCTGGGGCATTGCACAACCCAAACGGCATTATCAGATACTCGTAGTGCCCACTATGGGTATTAAATGCGGTTTTCCACTCATGATATTCCTTTACCCTTACCAAATTATATGCACCTCTGAGATCTAGCTTAGTATAGTACTTGGCCCCTCGTAATCTATCAGACAACTCGGATATTAGTGGAATAGGGTATACATTGCGAATGGTTATGCGGTTTAGGCCACGGTAATCAATACAAGGTCTAAGGTCTCCCTCTTTTTTAGAGACAAAGAAGAAGCCTGCCCCTGCTGGGGAGGAAGAATTTCTTATGAAACCCTTTGCCAAGTTCTCCGTTATATATTCTTCCATTATTTCGTTCTCCTTCTATGACAAAGGATAGACATGGCCTCTAGGTGGCATGGTACTGGGAAGCAGATCTATTCCACAATCATAAGGTCTATGGGGGGGCAAGATATCACAGTTCTTCTTTTCAAACACTGCCTTCAAATCTTGGTACCACTCAGGCACCTTTGTGGATAGAGGAGGCGTGGTAGGAACATTGAGACTCCCTATTGTGGTAACTGTCTTTAGACATTGTGTCCAACAACGAGAGCTCCAAGACTTGATCTCCCCCAAATCCCAATCAAGGGAAGGATTGTGGAGTACCAACCAGGGAAAGCCCAAAAGAACCAGACAAGACAGGGATTCAATAACCTGAAACGTGATATACTCAGAATGAAGAACCCCCGTTTTGAGACATAGAACAACAGTATCATGCGTAACCCATGGTTGGGACAGAGGCCTCCCATCGACAGCCTCTACAAACAATGGTGTATCTCTCTCGATCAAAGGGACACACTGGTGACAAGCAAACTCTTGGTCCATAAAATTCCCTGCTGCCCCTGAATCAATAAAGGCAGAAGTATGGATCAAGGAGGTGTCCCATGAGAGAGTGACAGGCACCATCATGCGTGTTTTATTATTAGGAGAAACGGTAGTCAAGCCCAAGGTTTGTCTCCCACTAGACCTTAGGCTTGTTCGTTTCCCGAAACCCTGGCACCTCCAGGTCTCCTGGTACATTGATATCTAAAGTGCCCCCTACCAGCACAGTAAAAACAGAGACCATCCCTCTTTCGATACTCTCTCTCCTCTTGAGAGATACCAGTTTGTCCTATTTGCATGGGTTCAGGAGGCTGATTCTCAGCCACGGGTGGAGCTGGGACGGGAGAAGCACCGTTAGGGAGAGATGGCAATACTCTACGTACTCTTTCTCTAGGGGTTCGTCTATCATGGATTTGATCATCTAGAGAAATACAAAAGTCAATCAATTCCTCTAACATATCAGGCAATTTCATAGGTGCAAGTTCATGCATTAAAGAGTCTGCTAAGCCCTCTGTGAAGGCTAATACTAAGGCCTCATTGGTCCACGTGACCTCTGAAGCAAGGGTTTTAAATTCAATTGCGTAGTCCGAAACCTTTATATTGCCTTGCTGGATACGAAAGAGTGCTCTACCAGCTTTCTGAGATCTACGAGCTGGATTAAACGTGCGACTTAGTTCGGCCACAAACATTTTGAAATCATAAATAATAGGCTTCTTGGCCTCCCATAATGGTGTAGCCCATTCCAGAGCTTTGTCAGAAAGGTGGTTAATAAGGAATCCCACCTTGGATTTGTCTGAGGGACACATACCCAGATTGAGATCAAAATGTATACTGACTTGGGTCAAGAAACCCCGACACTCCCTTGAGGTCCCGTCGAATCGCATAGGTGCAGTCATATGCACATGATGGTTATGCGGAACCGTAGGATACACTAGTCTCACTGACGAGACGAGGAGGCGAGAAAGGCGCTCAAGTGGGTTGATTCAAGAGAGCATGCAGCGCTTGAGCAATTTGGTCCATTCTATGGTCTTGCTCCTCTTGCCTTACAGAGATCTTAGATAACTGGGCGGACAGGTCTGCAGGATCCATGGCCCTAACGTAATGTTACGATCCCCACCTGGAGGAGGTATGATCCTTACACGCAGCACCCTATCCTTTCCCTCCGATCCTTAGAATTGGTCGGTCTATAATAAATATCCCTATGAATAGATAATTCGCAGCAAAGTGAGGACAAGGCACAGAGCCAATATGACAGAACCAGAATAGTAGAAACCGTTTGCCAATAATTCAGAACCAGAATAGTCAGTAGCCGTTTGCCAGTATGTCAGAACCAGAATAGTCAGTAGCCGTTTGCCAATATGTCAGAACCAGAATGGTCAGTAGCCATTTGCCAATATGTCAGAACCAGAATAGTCAGTAGCCGTTTGCCAATATATCAGAACCAGAATAGTCATAAGCCGTTTGCAAAAAGTCAGAACCAGAACACCAAGACACCGAAATACAATTGAGCAGCTCTAAATGATGATTAACCACGTTAGGGCAATGTGAGATTGCATTGTCTGTGGTTTTAAACCCGGCGGGTCTGCGTCATCACGCTGGACTCCGCCACCCAGCGTGTCACGTGACCGCCCGGACTTTCCTCTTTACTCGGCGCCCGGACAGCGAGCAGCGAGGACGATGCTGCCGGGCGCCGAGGGACTGTGGCGGGGTACGTAACAAGCACAGTGTTCATACATGTGCAGGAGCCACAACCAGTCTGCAGGCAATGTATTAAATTCATGAGACCAGACTAATTAGAAGCACATGTTATTTCCAAACACTAATTAACACCTGTTGCTTACGCCGTTTGAGAGCCCTGCTGTAAGCACATGTCATTTAGAGGTGAGAATCTTTGCACCTAGACTTTAGGCAGACTGTAAAGCATGCTTTCCTTGTAAGCTAGAAAATCCACATCACTAGGGATGAGCGGTTCGGTTCGATCAGTTCGGAGTTCGATTCGAACTTTGGCTGTTCGCAAGTCCGTGAACTTCGTACTTTTTGGCGTGTTCGGTTCGAGTTCGATTTTTTTTTTTAAAAAAAGTATAAAAAATGCTTAAAAAAATACTTAAAAATGTAGAAATAAAGAAACTCTTTACTGCTGAAAATTATACACGCCAAAAAGTTCGAAGTTCGCAAACTTTTGAACTGCCAATGTTCGAGTCAAACTCCGAACTGATCGAACCGAACAGCTCATGCCTAGTCAGCAAAGCAGGCAGCGGTGAGGACCGGGGGACAGTTGGGTGGACAGATTCCCATTTAATTTTTTTTCTACAAGAGAACCCAAAAGAAGATATAACCACAAAGGTTTGGATGGTAAAATGTGAAAATAATTGTTTTACATGCTGTAAATGACTGAAGACTGAATAGAAATAAATTTTTTTAATTTTTTTTTTAGCTATAGCATTCTGACGGTAAATGAAGAATAGGGCTGAAACAACTAATTGATTAATCGACAACTAATCGATGATTAAAATAGTTGTCAACTATTTCCATTATCGATTAATTGGTGTCGATTAATCGTCCTGTGTACAGCACACACGGTTTAGAGTCAGACCGAGTTAAACGTAAATAACCTCAGCTTCAGAGCGGCGCCGCTGCTTTACTAGGTATGATTTAGTTCTAGGGCTGTCGACACAACCAGTTTGTTTTTATTCAGTTTACAACAGTAGAACTATAACACAAACAATAGGATACTGTCTGTCACTGGGTGAAGGAGCTGTACATCTGCGTCTTATCTTTGAATCTGGAGTCCTGTGCCACCACCCCACCCTCCCTGCCACACCCTCTTTGGTCGGGAATTGCCATTTCCTCTCTTTGGTCTGGTCCCTTTCCCCCAAACTCACTCCCACACTCAGATCCAGTCTTTTGTTCATACCCACTCCCTCTCACACTCAGGTCAAGTCACTTGAGCAAAGTCACTCCCTTCCACCTCCAGTCCCTACTCCCAATTATTTAAAAGGGACACTCTACGCCCCCTGACCACTTTAGCTTATTAATCCCGATTTCATACTGACATTTTCATCATCTATGACCAAGTGCTTGTAGCCGCGTTCAATTGAGAAAGCAAACACAGGCTTAAGCTGCAACATCAATTCAACACTCTGACCAAGCACTCGCATACCTTGTGTGTGAAAAGTACACAAGATACGCAATTTGCGTATGTACGCTACACAAATTGCTTATGAAAAAGGGGGAAGGGTAGTGGTTAATTATTTTTTTACATAAAATTCCTTTTAAGTAAAAATTTTATTTCTATTGTTTTCTTTATTCGATGAATCGAAATAATAATCAGCCAACTAATCGATTATGAGAATAATCGTTAATTGCAGCCCTAAAAATACACATAATAATGTCATATTTTGAATATGCCAAGTCTGATAAAAAAGGAGAATTAATTTGG